>JAANYP010007501.1:0-216417 GCA_020465985.1 Centrapalus pauciflorus
TCGGTTCTAATCGGTTCCGTACCCGAAATACCCGTACCATAACCGAACCGGAACCGGAACCGGAACCGTGTTATAATTATTGGTTCGGTTATCGGTTCTTACAATCTTCAATTTTCGGTTTCGGTTAAATCGGTTCCGGTCCGGTTCGGTCCGGTTCCGGAACCGTTTACATCCCTAGTAAGAACCAATGAAATTGCTAGAATTTGTGAATCAACCAATAGGATGCAAGGTGGCAAATTTGTAATTAATTAGAGTTTTATAACCCTTTTAAAACATGTAGAGGGCAATTTCGTCATTTGTGCACCATTATATTTTTGGCAAATATATGCCATTAATTAGGAGGAATCGGACATATAGAGGGATTAGGGGTTTTGGACGGCGGCACTGCTGGACGTTCATGATTCACGGCGGCACTACTGGGTCACGATTCACGGCGGCACTGCTGGGTCACGATTTACGGCGGCACTGCTGGCTCACGATTCACGGCGGCACTGCTGGCTCACGATTCACGACGGCACTGCTGGCTCACGATTCACGGCGGCACTGCTGGTTCACGATACACGGCGGCACTGCTGGTTCACGATACACGGCGGCAGTTGGGTGATTCACGGGTTTCAGGCGACGGACGGCAGAGAGGAAGATCGGAGGTTTGTGGTTCACGGTGGCAGACAGTGAGGAGTAGGATGTGGTTCACGGTGACATGCATTGAGTAGGTGGATGTGGTTCACGGCGCTGCAAGTGAGAAGTGCGTCCGGCTCAAGGTTTTTTCGAGTGGTTCACGTTGGTTAACGGCAAGTGGTTCACAGTAGTTGACGGCAGAGGGGTTTTGTGAGTGACGAGTCTGGTTGGTGATTAACGGCAAGGTGCACAGTTCACGGCTGGTGGTTCACTGCTGGTTGATTCATGGCGAGGTGCACATTACGAACTTTGATTCACAACGGAGGCGAGTGACAAGTGGTTTACGACTTCACAGTGAGTGACGAGTTTAAGGAGTGGTTCACAACAGTGCAAATTGGTAGAGTCAAAGGGGTTCACATGATAGAAATTTTGTGAACCACCCTTCCAAACGTTCACAGCCGAGATTACAATATATTAAGAAAGTGAATATGGATGTTGATATATTTAATTTTTGAAATTGAAATTGATATATGTTGACCGAGCTTTGTGTTGAAAGCTGTCAATTGGATATAAACTTTGAAATTGATATATTTAATTTTTTTTAAATAAAATATTAGTAATGTTACCATGTTTACATGTTACCATATATATAAATGTTGTAAATGTCCATAATGCCCTTTAAGGTGAGATAAAGTTATTGCTTACGTGGCGATCTCTTATTAGTTCTTATCGGCTTTATTTTAAGGTCGGTCCTCATTTGATCCACTCCATATATATATATATATATATATATATATATATATATATATATATATATATATATATATATATATATATATATATATATATATTGGGGTTCGATTGAGAACTTTTGTGCATCGGACTTTCTACCAATGGTGCATTAAGGGTATTTGTGGAATAAATTTATAAGAAAATTAATTAATTATAGAAAATTAGGTTTAATTAGATTAGGAAACAAATCAATACATTAAACAACTTACCAAAAATTTCTCTCTCTTTCTCTCCTCACCTCTCTCTCTCTCTCTCTCTCTCTCTCTCTCTCTCACCATGATCAACCTCTCTCCCCCTCCTTCCCCATGTGACCTCCCCACCCCCTCTCATTCTCAAAATCCGGCCACCGTCTTGCTCTCTCGGCCGTTGCACCACCATCGCACCACCGCTGCACCACTGCTCTCTCGGCCGCTGCATCACCATCGCACCACCGCTGCACCGACCATCTCTCTCTCTCTCTCTCTCTCTCTCTCTCTCTCTATATATATATATATATATATATATATATATATATATATATATATATATATATATATATATATATATATATATATATATATATATATATATATATTGGGGTTCGATTGAGAACTTTTATGCATCGAGGCACCATTGAGAACTTTTGTGCATCGAACTATCTACCAAGGGTGCACAAAGGGCATTTAGGGGATATTAAATGTATGAAAATTATTTTTGAATTTAAATGTTTTTAAGATAATTAATAACTAAATTTGGTATGAAAATCCTCATTAACTTCTTTCCTAAAACCACTCCCCCTTTCTCTCTATCTCTCTCTCCTCTCTCTTAGCCCCCTCTTGATTTTGGAAGAGATGCACGATATGCATGATTTATGTTTGTATTATGATGTATTTTGATTTTGAAAGAGATGAACGATATGCATAATTTATTTTTGGAAGAGATGAACGATATGCATTAAGAGATGAACGATATGCATGTATTTTGATGTATTTTGAATTTGTATTATTTTTGTTAATTTTGGAAGTGTAATAATTAAATAAGGATTGCATAATTCCTGTTTTACCCCTCCGCGAATTTCATTATGTGCACTTGATGCATAAAACTTTCTATTTAATTACCCTTTTGCCATTTGATCTAATCCACACATTCTTTTCATCCAAGGGCTAGTGGAGGTTCTTTTGTGCCTCGATGCACAAAAGTTCTCAATGGAACCTCCCTATATATATATATATATATATATATATATATATATATATATATATATATATATATATATATATATATATATATATATATATACATATATATATATATATATATATATATATATAATGCAACACTTATATAAACATAAATATAAGAGATTATAAGTTAGTATTTACTTACATAGGGGTATTAGGAGTATGCAAATGAGAAGAATTTGAAACTCTTGAAAGATTGCACCAAAGAAACTCTTGAAAAGCTTGAATTCTTGAAAAATAAATAAAGAAAACAACTTTGGTTGTGTGTGTGTGTGTGTGGCTATGGATGATTTTGAGAGAGTAAAATGAGAGGTTTTGCTCTTGCAAAGGTGTGAAGGAATGAAGGAAAAGAACTCTCTATTTATAGAGAAGAAAAGTGGATGAAATGATGGTAAAAGATGGAGGTTGAGTGCATATCTTGGTGAAGTTGAAAGAAAGAGATGTGATTGTGATTGTGTATGGAGTTTTGTATTATAAAATTGAAGTCAAACTCTACTATGTAGTTATGGGTGGATTTTTGAATATATATTATCATGTATTTTTATTTTTTCTTTTGTATAAATGTATTTAGAATGTATTCTTGTATTTCCCTTTTTATGTAAATTCATAAATACTTTTGAATGCATTTGTTTAATGAATTGTTTTAATCTTACATAATTAATGTTAAGTAAGTGTATTAATGCATGATTAGTATCACTAATCTTACTTTAATTATGTACTTAGTTGAATTAATCCATCATATCTTAAATCGATCGGATTAATTAATTTGCCGATTCATCGCACCGATAAAATTGTTTCTAATTGTCTTGAATTTCCTTATGAACTTTATTAATCACCTTGATTAATTGTTAATGATCACTGATTAGGTTATAATTTGTTAATAACTATTGATTAAGTCATAGTTGCTAACCTGGTTTTATGTCGGATGTTACATTTGTGGTTTACTAAAACTTATGGATTTGATCTTTTAACTTTAAAAATTACACTAACAGTCCTTGTGGTTGATGTTTTGTTACGGATTTCGTCTTTTTGCCATTTAAAATGATCATTTTGCCCTAACTTATTTAACGATTAGAGTAAATTACATAAATGGTCTATGTGGTTTATAATAAGTTATAGATTTGATTCCTCAAGCAAATTAAGTACATAGTTGGTCCATAAAATCGAATTTCTATAGTATTTTGGTCTCTCAATCTAAGTTCCGTTAAATAAGGGGTTAACTCAAGGGGTTTTTTTGTCTTTTCATTCTTCCAAGAACCAATTCTGATATTATATAATGAACTTTTAATTTGAAAAATCATTGTTGTTGTTATTCTTATTCTAAAAACTGAAAAGAAGTTTTCAACTTTACTTGTAATTCTGAAAGCTGAAAATATATAAAAATAATGGATTTCAAAGTGTTTTCCGAAAACCCTTTTTTAGACGAAAGTTTTCGCCAAAACAGGTCAACTAAATAGGCTCTTAGGATCCAGTAAAAAATTAAAATGTTTTGATAAATTTTGAGAAGTAATTCTACCCAAAGGAATGTTATGAAATAATTGCCTTTTAATGCAAGTTTATACAATCTGTACAATATTAATGATATTCACACACACATTATTCTGAATTTGATTATTTTCTGGTGCAAATCTTTTACTTCTCTAGAATTTAATTTTCATTTAATTTCAAGTATGAATCTTGCACGTCTTTTTATTCATTTACAAAAATCATGGATTCACATGTAAGTCTTGTTAAATATCAAGTCTTAACTGCAAAGTTGAAGATGTTTTTAAAAAAAGTTCACGAATAACTTTACGGTGTTGATTATGATGAATGAAGACAAATCTCGTGCTAATGATAATGTCAAAGACTCGACTGAGGAAATATCTGAAGTTTTTAGAGAAGATTTAAAATCTGGAAAACTTTCAAATAATGATATCTTGATTTCAGAGTTAACTTTAAAAAAAGCCAAAATTTTATAAAATTTAAAGAGTCTGAAATTATTATTGTGCAATTAATGAAAAGACTCAAGTTTTATCTAAAGTTATTACACTGAAAATGAAGCTTGATGAGTGTGAAGAGAAAAAGAAAGTTCTCATTGATGAAAAAGCAGAGCTTAAATATCAAATGCCTGAGATGACTAAAAAAACTTGAATTATTTGAGCATGAGAATTATGTAAATGCAGAAAAAGTTAAACGTCTTTTGTCATAACTTAAATCACTGGTCAATGGCATAATCACAAGGCATCTGCCGACACACATACCCAAACAGCACGACAGAATCGCGGTTTCAAAATGGCGAATTAATAAGAATTTAATTTAAAAAGAAAGGAATAGGGTGTGTTTCTTTTTGTACAAAAATGAATAAACAGACAACTTATTAATAATACATCAAGTAGCTTTGCCACTCACATATACAGAACCTCATGCATATTACTTTTGAGTAAATCTCAAAGTACAATTGTCCAAAAACAACTCACCTGCCACATATGATGTTTATACAAACTGCTATGAAAAAAGCTCATTGTTTCTTGAACTCTTCGGCATTGAATTTGTTCCACGCTTCCTGGAAAAAAAACGTATTTCAGATCAAAAAACAAACAGTATGTCTCCTTCGATAAAAGGGATTTTACTGTGCATCATCAAACTCTCCTTTGATAAGAGTCGATTCAACAAAATTTAACACTTCCTTTTACTGGTGTATAAATCACGAAAGCAATATATATTGCAATAATTACCTTCAAAAGATCAAAAACTTTCTCTGCAATATATTTTTGTTCAACGGTGGCACCTTTCTGCTGAACTTTGTCTGGATGAACAAATAAAGTTGCCTTGTAATAAGCTTTTTTAACTGCTGTAGATGTAATCAAATCAGTCAAAGAAATTGACTGCCACCCGCTTCCAGCCCAAAGCACCTGTACGATTGTGCGAAAAATAAGATAACAAGTGAAGGAAGAGAATAGATGTATACATATATATTTATCATAAAACAAAGTATTAACAAATCAAAATAAAACAAAAAAGAGTTAAAGTACCATTTTGACCATCTAAAATTCATATTTGTCCCATTTACTATTAAACTATTTTCTGTACCAATTTAGCCACTAAACTATTTTCTGTGTACACATTTAACCACTAAACTTTTTTTACCGACTTAGCAACTGAAAATTACACATTTGGCCACTAAACTATCATATTTTATACCGATTTAGCCATTAGTTTTATTAATTTTCCCCAAAGTGGAATTGTAAATTAAAATTTAATGGCTAAATCGGTACAAAAAATAGTTTAGTATATAAATGAGACAAATGTAAAAGTTGGATGGTCTAAATGAAACTTAACCCAACAAAAAATAAACCTTGTATAGCACGATACGTGTCATGTGTGCTTTTTATGCAGCTTGAGTCGTACTATAATGCAAGGAGAAATATTATAATAAAAATTATCACAGTGAAGAAAATACTTCTATCCATGAGTAAATGGCAAATTATTCAGAAATCAGAATGGAAGTCTGAAGAATCAATCCAATTAGATTAGCACCATTAATTAAGGCAATTCCCATCTTAAGAGGTGGCAATTTCAGTTTGACTTAACCAAGCTAAAACTGAAAAGTGTCAAACACGTCAAAAGTCGCCTGGAGTGTCTATAAATGCTTACAACCTCTTTGTACACTTCGTTCAAATGTATATTTGATTTTTATTTGAATGATGTAGCGTCTTAATCATATTTAATACATTAGATATTTATAATAAGAAAAAAGTTTGAATAGATTACTTATTTATAATAAGAAAAAAGTTTGAAAACCCCAAGAAAATTTGCTTGAGTGATTAAATCCTGGACATTTTTTGAATGGTCAACTGATCAATTCCCTAAGCTAAATAAAAACGAATGATTAAGTCATTTTATTTGAATGGTTAATTCCTTGCACTTTATAAAACTAAACAATTAATGTCCTTAGAGTGGTTGGAGTGCTTGAAAGATTGTGTGCTGGGGGTGGGATGGCACAGCGGTACCGCAGTTGTGTACCGAGAGAAAGATGAACACAAACCCCTTACTTTCTCACTTTTTTTTTCCTTCTTTTAAATAGTTTTGTGTGTATTTATTTAGTGCTATTCTGGTACAGAAAGAATATCATTTCCATAGTTTGGGTGGTATAAAACGATGAAAGGGGTAAACAGATAAATCGGATATGGCGCTGACATGTACAGTGAATGGTGGTACAGAAAGACGGGCATTCGCACCACCCTTACACTTTGTAAAATGAACAATGAAGTCCTTGTGATCATGAAAGTTCACCGTTCATTTTATAAAGTTTAGGGACTTAATTGTTTATTTTTTGATGCAATATTGTTCATCTTTATAAAGTGTGTGGACTGTGGACTGCACCATTCAAACAATAAATTCAGAGACATGATCAGACATGATCCTTCATTTTTATCAAGTCCTGGGATTTAACTACTAAAAAAGAATATTCAAGGACACAATGGCACAGAAGCAAAAGTTCATTGTGTTTTCTTGAATTTTTCTTCTTTAAAAAAACGGGTTAAGGTCATTTTTGACCATCCAACTTTCATATTTGTCTCATTTGACCACTAAACTATTTTTTACACATTTAGCCATTAAACTTGTTTTTATGTACACATTTAACCACTAAACTATTTTTGTCCATATTTAACCATTGAAATCATATATACATTTGGCCACTAAACTATAACATTTTGTACACATTTGACCATTAAACTATCATAAATTGTACACATTTGACAATTAAACTATCATACTTTGTACACATTTAGCGATTACTTTTAATCATTTTCCCAAAATAGAACATTAAACTAAAGTTTAATGGCTAAATGTGTAATAAAATAGTTTAATGATTAAATGGGACAAATATGAAAGTTTTAATGGTCAAAAATGACCTTAATTCAAAGTAATTGGACAAAAAAATGTCAGCAGATGAAACCCATCCAACCTAACAATTTTAACCATATTAATATTTTTGCCATCCTGACCTAGTAACCAACGCGCACATTTTGCCACCTCTAGAACCTCTATTCAACTTTCCACAACGAAGCAAGAGCCAACAACCCCATGTTAGTAATGTTGTGTTTATGACGATTTACACATATAATCTACTTGATAGAATTTTTTACATTCAAGAGTAGCATGTTTATGGAGTAAGGCTCGAGAATGCATAAATCCGCAGTAGTGAACAATCACAATGCAACAATTTTTTTGAGACACATTGCAAGTAATTATTGCTCTCTTAAGACACCAAAAGGAAAAGGGGGCAAAGTGTGGAACAACAGAATGGGAAAAGAAAAACGTACATTTTGTAATGAAGATAAGAGTGCACGCAAATTGCCTTCTTTTCCAACAGCCCAACGTTTTATATCACCCTCTAGAGTTGCAGCAACCCTCTGAAAATCAATGGTACAAATAAACCTTTGTTTCAAGTGAAAAGGTTTTAAAAAAAAACATTCTTTTTCCCTAGCCGACAAACTTCTATTCAAAGCCTAGCAATTTCATCATAAATCAATACGTATAAATACTTACATGTTTCTCGTCTTGCTCTTGCTGCGCCTGAAGGTCACGCTTGTTCTTCTCATTCAGCGCTTTAGCCTAACAATTTATTTAAAGTATTATTGTATCATTCCGAACTTTATTAGTTTCAACTAAACAGCATAAATATGGTCTCTATAACACACATTACCAAATATTATCGCAAGTAGTATTAAGATACTGTAATACTCTAGAAAGAACTTTTGCAGATCACATAATTAAGGAAAAAATTATAAATAGAATGTTAATTACTGCAGTTGGATTTTATTATTAATACCAAGAACTTTTAAATGAGACAAGAACAAACTATAAATGAAATTAAAAGATACCATGCGCTCCCGGGTCGACATGTGATGGTTTAATCTAGCTCTTCGTCTTTCTTCACTTTCTCCTTTAATCTCCTGAAATTCTCCTGATGAAGGGGCATCTTTTGAATGTAACAAACAAAAAGATATATCACGTTAATCAACTCCTCGGCAGGAAAATCCCTTGATATATATGAATTTGATGATGTGTCTTAAAATCCTATTACCTCCCATTCCAAAAAGATAAGAAAAGTCATCACTGCTGTTTGCCTTTGATGATGATGTCTTTGTGCTGTACGAGCTCTCGGAGGAAACCTTCTTCTCAACTTTATGACCAACATTATCGTTAAAAAGAGCATCATAAACAGAATCCTGAAACAGAATATGCATAGATTATCAGCATTCAGCCCCCAATTCTACTTATGCATAAATTTTTTCAAGACACCATTATTGTTCACCTCGGCCGTAGATCTCTGACTTGATCCGGTTGCTGACTGAGTGCCTGAGCTGAAAAAGGAATCGAGATAATCTTCAGCGCCAGAAGCTCCATTATTGGCTTTTGAGCTCCCATGTGGGCTCTCGAACATTACAAAGGGGTCTTGTGCCGAAGCTGAAAATGATTTGGCTGAATGACTATTTGATTGTCGAGAGATATTTGTCTCTGATTTCATTCTGTATATATGAAAAAAAAAATCTGTCAACCACCTTAGATATGAGCAAAATTGTATTACTACAAGCTGATGATTCCTCGTTCCTTAGATTTAAGACTCTGCCACCAATGAATGATGACCCAAATGCTAGTCCAAATACAAGAAAGTGTCAAACGATAATAACATATTGGGCTGAATCTTAAAAATCCGGTTAGCCCACCTAAAATAAGTATTGTTTGATAACAACTTATCTAAATCAAAAATAATCTCGGTCAGCCCATTTAATAAGTCAATAGGAGCTGTGTGTTCCCCAATCAGCCCAGTATCTTTTCCTTTTGCCCATAATAAACCTACGCCCCTTAGTGTTCGGTCAGCCCATTCAAACAACAATTTTTATCCAGACAATCAACTTATCCCAAACAGACAACTTAATCCAGACAGGACTTAACGAGAAAAGTAAACAAACAACCCCGCATATTGGCCTTAACTAAAAAGTTAAAAGTGTATAATTATCACAACAAAATCAATTCACCCCAATCTTGCAAATCACATCATACAACGCACATAAAAAGATATAGGTATGTTCGGCAAAACTACAGCTTCGAGCTGAGCTTTTTGAAAGATCTGGAGCTTTTAGTTTTGTATATATGGTTGGTAAAAGTGGTTGTAGCTTTATAAGCTTAAATGGCATAAAAGAACATTAATATTAGTTAGGAGTTCATAATTATTGGAAGCGAAAAAAGGTAACTCTGATTGACCAAAAGCTCAATCTCCTTTTGAAAGCTACTTAGGGTAGTTTTTGATGGAAGAACTTTTCTCAACTAAAAGCTTAAGCTCCATCTTCCAAACCACTTTGAGCTTGAGCTTTCAAAAAACAAAAGTTTAAGCTCCTAAAATCTCATTGTCAAATAGGGGTGGGCAATATTTGGTCCAACACCAAGGAAACCAAAAACCAAACCAAACCGAATCCGATTAAAACCAAGCCAAATTTAAACTTTGGTTTTTGGTTTGGTTTCTGACCAAACCGATTATAATACTCGGTTTTTAGATTGGTTTATGGTCTAGCTGATAGCAAACCAAACCAAACCGAATTACCGAATATATATACATACATACATACACACACACACACACATACACTATCTAAAAGCTTAAGCTCCATCTTCCAAACCACTTTGAGCTTGAGCTTTCAAAAAACAAAAGTTTAAGCTCCTTAAATCTCATTGCCAAACATACACTATCTATATTATCTAAGAGTTTAATCACTCGTAAGTTTTTATATATAAACTTGTTAGGTCTTCTTTAGAAGTTAAATCGAGCTTTCACTTATTGTTAGGTCTTCTTTAGGAGTTAAATTGAGCTTTCACTAATTTCCCTCTTCACCATCTAGACTTTGGTAAGCCACCTATTACCATCTAGATATAAAATCAATTATATACAACCTACCGCTAGGGCTACAAACGAGTTGAGCCAAGCTCGAGCTGAGCTCAAGCTCGGCTCAATTCGTTTAAGGTAGCTCGAGCTCGGCTTGACAGATCTATGACGAGTTTTCAAAATGTAGGCTCGAGCTCGGCTCGAAAAGCTCGAATGTCTATAAACCAATTTTTAGTTCGTTTTTTTGATATATAGCTCGAACTCGAACTCGAACTCTATAAAATTTCAGCCCGATACTCGAAAAAGCTCGACTCGATATGTGTGTGTGTATAAGGCTCGATACTCAACTTTTTGAAAATCTCGACTCCATGTGTATATATATATATATAGAAGGCTCGAGAAGCTCGATAAAAACTCGAGCCGGGTCATTAAAAACCCACGCTCGGCTCAAGATCAAGCTCGTTCAATCTGAGTCCGAGCTCGAGCTCCAGCTGCTTGATAAAAGCTTGACTCGTTTGCAGCCCTACCTATCACAACACCTTATTACTCATCATAATCTACTCATTTTTAATTGAAGTGAAAATTTTTATCAATAGACGAAATGAATAATTACACACATTTAAACATTTATATTAGTTTGCTTTTCAAACAATCGAGATAATTCTGAACAGCAATAAGAGGATAGATTAAATATTTAAAAAAGCTAAGTACGTTTTGGTTTCTTAGCTCGCTAATGTGAAAACTCCACCAACTGCCCCCATTACAAGCTATACAATCAAAGTAGCTGTGTATATTATTATGTTTAACTTGAGCCAAAAAAAATTTTAATTTAATAGTTTTGAACATAAACTAAACAATAGCAAATAATTGAATTACCTAAACCATAACCATATTAAATTTCTTTGTAGTTAGATGTTAAAATTTTCAACTTTGTTTGTAGTTAAATAAGCATTAGTTCATATCCACTCACTCTTGCTCATTTCGGCAATCATGTGTAATCCACTTAGATGTCATCTAAATTATGATTCAAACAGACAAATAAACAAAATGCAAATGGTTAATTGAGTTACATACCCATTACTTGAAGAACTTTTTACACCAAAACCTGACAGCAAATCTGCGGATTCAGAAGCATTTTCCTGCTTTTTCACTGAATTCTTTTTGAAACCATTCAACTTCGACGACCCATTTCCATTCAGGTTTCCAAATAAATCGTCATATTTTGAAGCATTTACTTGATTTCCCACGGAGTTATTTCTAGGAACATTGGGTTTCACACCCATCCCACCAAAATTTCCAAGCAAATCATCAATTGAATGAGTCTTCTTATACGCATAATGATCAACAGAACTCGATCCTAAGCTCGTCTTCTTCAACCCAAAGACATCATCATCATCATGATAATTATTCGACTTCGAAACGTTAAAAACTGAGTCCAAATCAATACCTTTAGACCCAGAATCAATTCCCCCAAACACATCATCAAAACCAGATTTCAAGGGTTTCCTATTGTTACTACCATTAGATCTAAAAATCCCATCAAGATCATCAACATTAAGTGAAGGATTAGAATCTACATAACCCGAATTAGATCGATTGAAGGAAGAAAAATCGGCGTTGAACCCATTGGTGTTATCATTTGTTTTGTTGTTGGTGCCCTTCAAATCGGCCAATGGGGCGGATGATTTCCCATGTGCTTTGAAGCCGATACTTTCAACTAGAACACCAAACTGATCCATTTCAAGTGAAAATTTTGACAAAAAGGAAAGAAATTTGAACCGAAAAAAGCAGCTAATGGAGATGGGTTTTCGGATTAAAAAAGGGATGAAGAAGATTTTTAGCTTGAAGGAGAAAGAAACCCCACCGACAAAAATATTGAAATGATTGTTTGTCTTCTCGATTCCTTTTCTGGATATCCTCTTTCTTCTTCTTCTTCTTCCTCCCTATTCAGACAGAGTTGATGAAAATGGAGGTGTCAACGGTGCGTCGTTTCGTGGTGGTGTTATGTGGGTCACGACCGACGCGTTCGATAATGAGCTGGTAACACTTTTTAATTAATTACAAAACTTGTCCCTGTTTTTTTTATTATGCATCATATTAGTCCCTTTAGTTTTGTTTTTACTTTTAGGACAGTAAACAAACTGAACGTTCAGCGAACCATTCGGAGGGAAGTTCATTTATGTTCGTTCCTTTATTAAAATGAACGAACATGAACACAAAATTTTGTTAGTTTACTTAAATGAACAAACATGAACAGAGGTTTCGTTCGTTCATGTATGTTCGTTTATGTTCATTTACGTTCATTCATTCATTTATAATAACTTTTAACAAATATATTATATTTAATACAAATATATTGTTTTAGTATTACATAACATATTTAAATAACATATTAATTAATAATATAAATCTAAAAAAAACATTTCAAACTCAATTACCGATATTATTAATGACAGTGATATGTATAATCATTAATAAGCAATTGTATTTTAAAGAGTAAATTACAGAAATGCTCACTGTGGTTTACATAAAACTTTGGATACAGTCCCTGTAGTTTCAATTTTGCATAAACGGTCCTTACATTCACTGTTTACTTGCAAAATTGGTCCCTCTGCAGTTAACTTTAACCATGAAATGATTAAATCTTTTATAATGACCATTTTACCCTTTTCTTTAATAACATTTTGGTCCTTCAAGTTTGTTGTTCATTTTAGTTTTGGTCCCTCAAGTAAATTTTTTTATTTAACTCTATTTTACTAATTATTATTATTATTATTATTATTGTAACGATTATTATTATTATTATTATTATTATTATTATTATTATTATTATTAATTTAACTTTTTACATATTAATTTATTTGTTTATTAAGTTTTTTTATTTTAATTCATTTTTTAATCTAAATTATAAATTATTTATTTCTTTATTATAAACAATTGTATCAAAATAGAATCCATTTATTTTATATTTTTCCCGAATGAAAAAATTACAAACATTTTATATTATACTTTTCCAAACCAAAAAATTTTGAACCTTAAACTTTTATTAGGTTTTTCAAACAAAAAAATGTTACAAACCAAAATTTTGAACCTTAAACTTTCATTTTCTAAACTTAAAAATACGAAAACCAAACCGTTTTTTTATTTTTATTTTTACACTAAAACCCATTCTAATTTTTTGTTTTGAGAAACGAAAAGAAATACAAACCATTCTGTTGTTACTTTTTGCAAACGAAAAAAACTACGAATAATTCTAATTTCCAGTTTTTCCAAACAAAAAAAATCATTCTATTTTTCTAGTTTTTTGAATGAAACCATTCCCTTTTATTTTTTCTCCGAACGGAAAAACTACCAACTATTATGTTTTTAAAGTTTTTCCTAAATACGAAATAGCGTGTAGTCTTTTTGTTCGGAAAAAGTAAAAAAAACGGAATGGTTTGTATTTTTTACGATATGAAAATGTTAAAACTAATGATTAATAAAAAATTAATGGTTCGAAGTTTTTTGTTCGGAAAAACTAAATAATAAAAGGGTTTGTTGTTTTTCATTAAAAAAACTAAATAATGGAATGGTTTGTATTTTTTTATTTTTAGATTATTCTAGCCACTACGTTTTAAATTCTTTCCCATCATAAAAAATACAAATCATTCCGTTTTATTAGTTTTTCCGAACAAAAAGACTACACGCTATTTCGTATTTAGGAAAAACTTTAAAAACATAATAGTTGGTAGTTTTTCCGTTCGGAGAAAAAAATAAAAGGGAATGGTTTCATTCAAAACACTAGAAAAATAAAAATGAATTTTTTTGTTTGGAAAAACTGGAAATTAGAATTATTCGTAGTTTTCTTCGTTTGCAAAAAGTAACAACAGAATGGTTTGTATTTCTTTTCGTTTCTCAAAACAAAAAATTAGAATGGGTTTTAGTGCAAAAATAAAAATAAAAAAACGGTTTGGTTTTCATATTTTTTACGTTTAGAAAATGAAAGTTTAAGGTTCAAAATTTTGGTTTGTAACAGTTTTTTGTTTGAAAAAACTAATAAAAGTTTAAGGTTCAAAATTTTTTGGTTTGGAAAACTATAATATAAAATGTTTGTATTTTTTTCATTCGGGAAAAATATAAAATAAATGGATTCTATTTTTGATACAATTGTTTATAATAAAAGATATAAATAATTTATAATTTAGATTAAAAAGTGAATTAAAATAAAAAAACTTAATAAACAAATAAATTAATATGTAAAAAGTTAAATCAATAATAATAATAATAATAATAATAATAATAATAATAATAATAATAATAATAATAATAATAATAATAATAATAATAATCGTTACAATAATAATAATAATAATAATAATAATAATAATAATAATAATAATAATAATAATAATAATAATAATTAGTAAAATAGAGTTAAATAAAAAAATTTACTTGAGGGACCAAAACTAAAATGAACAACAAACTTGAAGGACCAAAATGTTATTAAAGAAAAGGGTAAAATGGTCATTATAAAAGATTTAACCATTTCATGGTTAAAGTTAACTGCAGAGGGACCAATTTTGCAAGTAAACAGTGAAGATAAGGACCGTTTATGCAAAATTGAAACTACAGGGACTGTATCCAAAGTTTTATGTAAACCGCAGGGACTATTTCTGTAATTTACTCTATTTTAAATATAAACAAAAAACAAACAGTCTATTTTTACATATTTATGTACATCATCTTAAACTATGATCCATATTAATTTGATTGTTTTAACAATTAATATAATTCATTGACGGTACAATTAAAAGAAAATTATGCAAAAAAAAAACTCTAAGACGACTTTTGGTTCGCAGATTTTTTCTTTTGAGATTTGCATTTTGTCAAAAAGATTTGCATTATGCAGCATTTGCATTTGTCAGGATTTTGTTAAAGAATATGCATTATCTTTTTGAAATTATTTGTTAATCTGAAAAATGTAAGGTAACTAGCATTTAAAATCCTAGGGGGGAGGCTGAGTTTTCAAATAACAAAGAATGAAGGGATTTAAGAAATCCTGGTATTTTAAATCCTTACTGAAATCTGCGAACCAAACACAAGATTTTAAATGCAAATCTCAGTGAATACCAGGAAATCCGCGAACCAACCGCCCCCTAAAAGTATTATAGAATTTCGATTAAGTCCTCCTCATTTCATTTTTTTTTTCTGAAAGGTTTAAAACAGTTTGGGAATTTTTCAGGAAAAAAAAATGAAACGAGTAATTATTTTTTTATCCTTTTATGGATTTTTGTATAATTTTCTCTACTATTAAATATAAAGTTATTAAACATATAATAATTATTTTACATAAACCGGTAATATGTAACGTAAAAGTAAACCTCATAATAAAAAATATAAACTCATATATGCTATGAAAAAATAAATATAGACATAAAAAAATCAAAATTAAAAAAATAAACACAAAATTATTTCCACCAAAAATTAATCACCAAATTGCTCTACAACGGCAATATTAAAATTAAAATAATTAATATGTCAGTAAATGTATATAATAGAGAGGTGTACTTAATTAACCCTACAAGATAATCAAAAGCGGTAATTACTAAAATAGCCAGATAGCACATTCATTTATCACTTTTTAGCCATTAAATTTTCATTTTACCAAAATAGCCACACTTTACGTTACCACATTTACGTGATAGCCACCATTTACGTGATATGTACTTTTTATTCATATTTTAATGCATTACGTTACAAAAGGTGTTTGGTAACGTAAATGATTGTACTTTACGTGACCACTTTTAATCATTACATTTTATAGTCATTGGATCAGGTGATGCATCACGCAGAAAGTCGATGCATCACGCGTGAATTTGGTGCATCACGCGGGAATTTGGTGTACCCGCGGGGAATTTGATACATCACGCGGAAATTGTGATGCATTTGTGGTGGTGCATTGAGGTTTTCCAATGCATGTTAGTTTTCCACTGAACCTCCCTTTATATATATACATGTGTGTGTGTGTGTAACATCCCATTTCTGGGATAGGTACGAGTAATTATTTTATTGGATTAATTATTTAAATTGGGACCCAGTGATATAAAATTTGTATTTTTGATAATGGGATCGGATATTGGGTACCGGACCAAGTTTTAGTCCAAAACGTATAAAAGGGGAGCTCCCTTCTTGCTTGCTTCACTTCCATCCTCCCAAATCAGAGATTAATATGTGTGTTTATGTGTGTGATTTCTCCCTGCAGCCATAGCAAAGTGATTGAAGGTTTGATTGGGGCTAGAGCTTCAAGAAGTGGTCATCATCTTCATCTTTGAGTTAAGGTTAGTTGAAGCTCAAATCTATGGGTTATATGGTATTAATTGGTGTTTAGTAATTGAATTGAGTTTGTAATTGTTTCTGAGTAAATTCGAGATAGTAAAGTTGCATAAAATCGAGTTAGGGTGGTGTTGGGATTAAATCCCTGGCCTGAAATAAAAACAGAGCAATCTGCTGCTATCCATCCGTGAGCGCGGCCGCGATCGTGTTCTTGAGATGGGTCGCTGGCGGTTTGGGTGAGCGCGACCGAGATGGTCAGCGCGGCCGCGATGCGGCCGAGATTCAGGATTAGGGTTTTGGGCTTGAAAGTTGTGTATTCGGGTCTTTGGACTTGTGTGAGTTGTTGGGAATTGTGTATAGAGTTGTTGGATTGAGATTGTGATATCGAGTATTACGTTGTGATTTCAGGGTCTCGCGTCGATAGGGTAGGGAAAGGGCAGGGAACCGAGACTGAGTAGTATAGCTAGCTGGGCAGGTGAGTTTGCATGCTTTTCTTGATATACTTGTACGATTATCTATTTAATACTGCATGACCCTTTTACTAAGTTTTCTTACGAGATTGTTATGAGTTTATTACGATCTTTTTATAGAGATATTATCATGCATGTATTATTGTGCTTTATTAAGAACTGTGTTTACTTATATGAGATTTGAGACACTTGAGCTATCGAAATATTAAACCGTACGGCTGGGCAGGGGTTGGGTTGCTCCCAGTTCCCTTTTGAGTCCTGATGGCTGCTTTGTGCGGTCTAGCGACTTGGGTACGTGGATTCATCCACACGAGTTGAGTACCTATCTATGCTGCTTTGTGGGATCTCATATTCTTGTTCAGTAGAGAACGCTAGAGAACGCTGAACGTTTTACTATCGAGCTTATTTTTATTGAGTTTTACAATCGTACATTAACACTTGAATTCTCACCAGCTTTAGCTGACCTGTGTGTGTTATGGTGTGTATCTCAGGTGATCGGAGCGCTAGTAGGCCTGCTGGACCAAAGTAGGGATTACTGTTGCTTCTTTTGAGGAGTTAGCTACCTGTGCTAGAGGTAGTTACATTTTGGGGTTGTTATATATATACTTCGGATAGGTTGTTTTACTTTCAGGGATTTCCGTGAATGTTTATTGTATAACTAAAGTTTTAAAACTATCGGGTTTCCACATATCTGTCTTGGGAATAGTATAGAGATTATAATATTATATCCCTAGTGACGTGATATTTATGTGACATTGTGGATTAGTTAGAGGGTGTTACAATATGACATTTGTCATATTATAATTTTACAGTATAAAATAACCTTGAAGTTTCAACTGTTAAAACTTTAAAACTTTTAAAAATTTAAGCTTAAACTTCATACGTACATTTATTGTTATTATTATTATAAGTTTAACACACACACACACATATATATATATATATAAATATAATTGTAAATATAATTATTATTTTAAAAAATAGTTTTTAGATGAACTCATGTAGTACATGAGTAAATAGATTAGTTGTAATATGGTAAGAATTAAATGTGCAGTGGATTGTGAAAATAAAATCATTTAACAAATTAAGCTTATGTTTAAACTTATTAGTGGTTTTAATTTAAAAAAGTAATAAAATGACATGCAAATGAGTTGAATGTAAAACATATTAAAAAAAAAAAAAAAAAAAAGAAGAAGAAGAAGAAGAAGTAAATTCACTACTTTAAAAATCTTATAAATAGACAATGAACGGTATATATATAAAGTGTAATTAATAAATTATATAAAAAGTAATAAATATAGTATATATTATGGTTTTATATTATAATATTAACGAGATTGTCCATTCCTTTGTTAAATTGGTTTTGATTTTTGTTTTAGATATAAAATTAAAATCGATGGACTTATATAAATGTCTAAAATATTTGTTTAAATAACAACAATCTTATCATCATAATCAAACATCATACAAACTAAGAGAGAGATAAGCTAGTAAAATTCAGGGGGCAAAAAAAAAAAATCATTTTCCTAGTTTTTTTTCCATTAAATCGTAGAAACAATCACAGATGATTTAATTTACTCCGTTATTAATAAGTTAAAAACAATCATTTTCCATTATCAAGATCAAAAAGATTGTACATGCTGGAAGATGGAGGATGTTTACTTTTGTGAGGGAGATTTATTAACAAATGGGATTAGAACAACCTCCAAATTAAGATCAATATGGTACGTACGTGGTTTAAACTTTAAACATTAATTAATTAATAAAAAAACTATCCATCATGCATCACCTACAGAATTATATGTCATACGTACATAATTGAAACCATAATATATGCAAACAAAACATTTATCATATATGATCTGTTAATTCAAAGTGTCGATCTGCTTCAATTCAATTCCTACTAACTAACTCCGGCAATGGTTACTTTCAAACTCCATGGCGGCTTCAATGTCGCATAACAGATACGGGATCAATACGGTCGGTGGCTCCTCCAACGCAACGTAGTCCTCTGTTTGCCTTCCGCCTAACTTCGTCAGCTGGTCCGCACTGTGGTTCCCATCTCGTCGAGTATGAATCAGTGTACAATACCTCAGTTCCATCATTATATTCTTGATCCCCCTGAAAACAGACTCCAGCCCATACTTATCTTCTTCATCTTTACCATTAACTTTTCTTACTCCATGCATCAGAATAGCTTGGCAGTCGGTTTCGATCAAAATGCAATTGCAAGAAAGTTTCATCTCCTTTATTAAACACAACCCTTTATACACACTCCATGCTTCTGCCTCAAGACTCGTACACTTTCTTCCATTCATCTTTCCCATGTATCCACACAACCATCTCCCTTTATTATCTCGGATCAAACCCCCGAAACTCGATGGACCCGGGTTCCCTTTTGAACTCCCGTCCGTGTTTAGCTTTAAGATGTTATTGGATCCCGGGAACGTCCACGTGAACTTCATCATCCTCATCCCCGTTAGGTTTCTTTCTCTTCGAATCCGACAATCCATTTCTTCTTGTTGTTGTAAGAGATGAATATGATGACGGTACGCGTACGCTTCTGAAGGTTGGCGACAAATGTAATGTCGATGATGAACAGAAACCATCACCACCATTGTTGGCATAAAAACAACTCCCATTACGACTTCCATATTCTCCGATGAACTACGATTGACGACGCCAATTAAGATATATGTAAGTTTGAGAATGAATAATAATTGAAGGTTAAATGTGAGGGTGTTGTTTATAATATTTATAATGGAATACGATGATATGATTTGAGTGGGAAATTATTTTTAAGATAAAGCATTTCTGTTTCTTGATATAGTTTTCAAAATTAAAGCAATCCAGATTTACGATATGATAATTAATTAAGTGAGTTATAATGTTATGGTAACTATATCCAAATCTTCATCTAATCTTTGAATTATATAAGGAAATGAAAGAAATTAAGGCAAAATATTTAGGAAGATGTACGAATATTTATGGGTTAGATTATTTTTTGCAAATATTATACGAAATATTATATTTATTGTTAGTAAACTAGTTTATCAAATTCTGTCTTGCATTAGTTGATTTAAAAGATAATTTAAATTTGTATTTACTTATATTAATAATAGGTAATAAATATTTATTTATAGATATCTGTTAAATTAGAAAACAAGAGTAAATTACAGAAATGGTCCCTGTGCTTTACTCAAATTTATGGAAATGGTCCCTGATCTTTAAAAATTGCATAAATGGTCCCTCAAAACACTATTTACTTGCAGAAATGGTCCCTCAATCTCTTGACTTTTTTTAAATGACGATTTTGCCCTTATTCTCAAAATCAATTTTGGTCCCTATAGTATCCAATTATTTTTGGTTTTGGTCATTTTTATAATTTTTGTTTTTGTTTTTGTTTTTGAATTTTAAATGCTAATTAATTTAATAAAATGTGATTTAATTATTTATTTTAATTCTATTTCATACATTCAATTTATTTATTTACATTTCTTTTGTTAAAATACTTATACGTTTTTATATTTTTATACGTTACCAATTAATTATTTCATTACGTTAACATATTTTGATTTGATTATAATTTTAGGAAAAATATATAAATCTATGGTTTTATTCGTTTTAATTAAAATATTTTGTTACGTTAATACATTTCTATTTAGATTTCGTCTTTTTTCGTTTTGATTTACATATTTTGCTACATTTATCCGTTTCAATTAAACTTAGTGTTTTGTTTGTTCTATTCTAATTATGTTGTTGTATTAATACATTTTGATTATATTATAATTTTTAATAAAACTATGTCAACTTGACATTTTATTCGTTTTGATTTAAATATATTCTAGTGTTAATACATTTCAATTAATTATAACTTCTAAAGATAATATATAAACTTAGCGTTTTATTTATTTTTGCTTAAATATTTTGTCACGTTAATACCTATCGATTTAATTGTAACTTTTAGCGTTTTGGTTTGTATATTTTGTTTATATGTTTTGAAACGCACATATATTTATACGTATATATGTTTTGAATAAGACGTATATATGTTTCATTACATACGTTTCGAAACCTATATAATGAAATATATATACCAAAACGTATAAAAAGAAATATACAAACCAAAACATTAAAAATTATAATTAAATCGATAGGTATTAACATGACTATTTACGCAAAAACAAATAAAATGCTAAGTTTATATATTTTTTTAAAAGATATAATTAAATTGTAACATATTAAAATAAAAATATTATGTAAATCAAAATGAATCAAATGACAAGTTGACATAGTTTTGTTAATAGACAATTAACTCAGAACGTATTAATGTAACAAATTATTTACAATAGAATAAATAAAATACTAAGTTTAATTGAAACAGATTAATGTAGCAAAATATGTAAATCAAAATGAAAAATAAGACAAATTTTAATTCAAAAGGTATTAATGTTACGAAATATCTTTTTCAAAACAAATAAAATCTTAGATTTATATATTTTTGGTAAAATTATAATTAAATCAAAATATGTTAACACAATGAAATTGTTAGTTGCTTAAGTATTA
The DNA here is from genome assembly GCA_020465985.1 of Centrapalus pauciflorus. Taxonomy (NCBI): domain Eukaryota; kingdom Viridiplantae; phylum Streptophyta; class Magnoliopsida; order Asterales; family Asteraceae; genus Centrapalus; species Centrapalus pauciflorus. The sequence continues at coordinate 21,849 of JAANYP010007501.1, forward strand.
AAAATATAAAAATGTATAAACATGTTAAAAAATGAAATGTAAAAAATAAATAAATTGAATATATACAAGAGAAGTAAAATAAAACAATTAAATAAAATAATTAAATCATATTTTATTAAGTTAACATTAAAAATCAAAAACAAAAACAAAAAATAATGAAAATGATTAAAACCATAACTAATTAAATAGTATAGGGACCAAAATTGAATTTGAGAATAAGGGCAAAATCGTCATTTAGAAAAATTAAATAGATGGAAGGACCAATTTTGCAAGTAAATAGTGTTTTGATGGACTATTTATGTAATTTTTAAAGATCAGGGACCATTTCCATAATTTTGAGCAAATCACAAGGACCATTTCTGTAATTTACTCAGAAAACAATAATAAATTTAAATTTTCATACATTTAAATTTTAAATGGTAAACTTTAAAATTTTAAGTTGAAAAAGTAGTTTAAATCTCAAGGTGATTATTTTTAAATCTAATAACGTAAATTGAATTAATAAATAATAATTATTTATTTTTAAAATTTTAAATAAACTATGTAAAGAGAATGTGGTTCGTGAGATATGACAAATGAACAATAAAATTAGTTATTTATTAATATTTACATATAAACATTTTGTATTTAACAAATATAGGTTAGTAAAAAAAGTTTATATTCTAATTATGATATTTTTATATATTAAGATAATTAAAATTTAAAAACATGTTTCAACTATTCTTTATACAATAAATAAATAAACAAATAATTTAACTATGCATGCTTTTAAATTTGAAGACAAAATTTAAATTTCTTATCTGTATTATCTGAAATCTATTTTTTATAAACAATTATTTATCTAGCGATTTTGACTCTTCATGACACTATATATAAAATGGATAGTAATTTATACATAATATAAGTTTGTAGTAGATGGAAATAAAAATAAAAAGGAAAATAAGCTCTAGCTCGTTTATTTTGATAATATCATATCTTAATGTGTCTTTTAAAATTCAGATCTTAAGTGATTTAACACTGTTAATTACATTTCAGATCTTAAGTAATTTCAAACTGTTTTTACATCTCAGACTTAAGATCTTAAAACTTCTAAAAAAAAGAGATAAAATCTCGTCCGAAATTGATATCTGAATTTTTTTTTTCAGAATTAAATGAAATTTAATTTAATTAAAATACTAAATTCACTTTAATTATATAAAAATAATAATTTAATTTAATTAAAGTTATTTTTAATTTAATATTTTAATAATTAAAATATTAAGTTATTTTATGTTAGTTATACATTATTAAATAAATATAATATCTAAATATCGATATTTAGATATATATCAGTCTGAGAGTCCTATTCGATAATCCAAATTTCGTTCGAAATTTTGTATTAGGATTCATATTTTACGTATTTTCGGATTTTCAAAAAAAATCTGAAATCCATTTTGTTGGGGAATTTTTTATTTCTCTATACTTTTTTGGCAAACATTATTTGACTAACGATAGTTATATTCTTTAATTTTAAGTATATAATGTGGTTTTAACTGATCTATAACTCGTTTAAATGCATATATTTTGATCTCTTTTGACGCGTTTTCTTTCATTGTTTTATGTTTAAAAAGTATTATATATTTTTCGTTTGTCACATGATTACTTTTTTATATGTTAATAAGTATATAGATTTATATTTTATATATTTGAATTCATTTTATAATTTAAAGTTTAATTAAAAAATTTTATTTTCAGATAATCCTAAATTTTGGATATCCAAAACTCGGATACGGTTTCGGATAGTAAATTTCATGTATTTGATTTTCGGATTATATACAGATTCAGATAGTTGATTTCATGTACCCGAAAACGAACACCCCTGCTAAATTAGTTCACATTTGACTTTTACATGGATAAAGTCTAAAATTATAAAAGAATGTAAAAAAATAAGGCAAGAAACGAAAGAAATTGGTTGTAGTATGTGAGTTTCGTATTTAACCGTAATTCTCTTATACAAACTCGAAATTAGATATATTTAAAAATTCAGACGAAGAAAACAAATTGGACCACAACTTCCATGCTTTAGGTTTTGCCATTCATAAGGCATGGCGTACAATTCCAATACTTAAAAAATCCATCTTATCTTGTACCAATACTAAACAAATTGGTCTTTATATAAAGTTATAAACAATGTTTTGATTTGAAAAAAGAAAACCATCTTTTAAAACATAAAACTGTTTGCAAGTATTCGGTTTGTATTTTTGTAACAAAAATATATTTGAACTAGATTATTACCCATGTATTGCATGGGTAAATTTAAAAACCAAATATTTATAACTATGTATAATATAATAATTTTATTATTTTAAGAATAATTGAATTTATTTATTTTTAATTAATTAATTATTAAGATCAGTTTTGAATATAATTGATTTGCTTTAAAATATAAATTAAATTTAGTAAATGAAATGAGAAAAGGAGAATGCGACACATGACAAATCAAATGAAAGCATGACACGTGACGTGTTATTTACTTATTGATTGGTACTATGTTTGTAGACACACGTATTACATAGATATTTTACATAAAAAATATATTAATTATAAAAAGAAATAAACTATGAGTATATTAAATATAAAAGTTTATAAGAAAATTTGAAAGTAAAGAAGATTTTTGAATTATATATTTAAATATTTAATTAAGTATACATTAAAAATATTAAAATATAATGATATGAATTATAAACAATGTTAACAATTTAACATAATTTTTGTTATTTAAGTTTAGGATACTTTAAAACAAATTATGAATTACCATAATTATGATTACGAGGAATAAAATAGAAAAAAAGGTCATAATTGTATTTTTATTTCAATTAATTAAGTTGTATAAATGGAAAAACTAAATTATGAAAATTAGGCGGGAAAATGAGACTTTGTTTCAATGAGAGAATGACACGTGCCGAAAAATATTTTGCTTTATTAATATACTAGTTTATTACCCGCGTATTACGCGGATATTTTTAATATATATAAAATATAATAAATAAAAAGATAAATATATAAATATTATTTTTTAAATAAAAGTATATAAGATGATATTATTATTTATTATAACCTATTAATTTTGTATACTTCTAAATATATATGAAGAGTAATTATTTTCTTATATATTTTTTAAACTTTTATTATATTATCTTATAATTAATAAGTTAGTAGATTATTAGATTTTGTTTGATTTGATTTGATTTGAATTTAAAAGTGGATTATATTAGATTTGGATAGATTAATTACTAAGTTAGTAGAGCATTAGATTTTGTTTGATTTGATTTGATTTGAATTTAAAAGTGGATTATATTAGATCTGGATAGATTTGATTTAAATTTCTTTATTATTTTTAAAATCTATAAATGACACGTGTCGATTCATGGTTACGACACGTGGCTCCATCAGAAATGAGTATAGTTACTCTTTTAATAGTATAGATAGAATAGATATAGATAGATAGATAGATGATATGTCTATTTTACTATTGGATATGGACTTTGTTGTCATTACTCAAATAGAAATTAATAAGAGGTTTGTATTTAAATGATCTTTTCACGCTTAACATTGGTTGTTAGATTATAAGGATAGAGTGATATATATCGAGTGGTTTTTGTAATTTTATTCCTTGAATTCATTTGGCATTGTGCTTGTTGTTAGTCATATGATGTTTAGAAAAAGTTAATCCAAGTGATTACATTCTCTATAATTTTTTAGTGTCATATGTTGCCGAGCTTTTATTTAGTGTAATTGATATGGTTTTGTCTAATCCTCAATTTTAGTAGTTTAATATTATTTTTAACTTTTTTATTAACCGTCAAGTTGATCATGACTAATTACTAATGAAAGATCAGTTATCATCATTTTGGACTTAGTATCCGTGAGTTCGACACCGATTTACTTAAGCTATACTAACTAGTATACAATATGAAATACTTATCAATTTGTCTGTTAGTTTTAATTTATTTATTTATATTTTCTTTTATAATTAAAACTAGACCCGTCTTTAATCATATAGACCGGACCATTTATAGTGTCCCAAATATTTGGGACCTCCAAATTTTATAAGACATGTATGTATAATCTTGATTATCTATAGGCCCAAGCCTAACCTCTAGAGAAGAAATTTATCATTTTTCTTTCTTTTTTTTTTTTCATTTACTTTTTTATATTATATTGCATTGACTATTTTGGATTGTGGTGTTTGACAATTTGACAATATGAGTGTGAGTGCTTAAATGACCTATAAGTCTTTGAGAAGACATCAGAAAGTACAAATTATTTGACTTTTGCTTCATCTTTAATTGTAGTTTTTATTTTCCAAAGGCTAAAGGAAGTAATCATTGTAGGAAATATTTTTGTTTTATGTTTGTAAAAAGTAAAACAACCGCGCTTTGCGGCGGGTATATGAATCACACACAAATAAATTAACAAAGCTGAAATGTAAAAAGTATAGAAATCTAAAATATAATTCTCAATCATTAAGAAATAAATTAATAAAGCTAAAATATAAAAACTAAGAAATTTAACGTATAATTCTCAGTCAAAAATAATAATATTTATGATCACATATCATTTTAATGTTATTATTATTTAGAAGGGTCAATTGCTATTTTAGATTTTTTTAAACAAATTCTAAATATACTACATTCATCTTGCTAAAACTTATAATGATATTAATACAAAAAAATATCGAGCAAATTTTAATTTTACACACACACACACACACACACATATATATGGTTTTGTTACTGTGAGAAGCTAAATACATCTTGAGAAATGTGAAAAACGATTCACCAATTTTGTACATTGATTCATCTCTTTTAAATTTATGATTTGTATTTATAATTCAAAAACTAATGAATTAACCTAAAATGTAGTGAATTGTTAATTCAACTGATCCAGGATTTATGATTTATTATTTATACAATCAAAAAAATGGTGAATTAATATGAAAAAAATGAATCACGTTGATTCTTTCATTTCTCGAGATATATTTAATTTTATCATTTGACTCTAAGGTTATATATATAAACAATTTAACAATAATGATGATAATTAAAACAATTACAATAATAAAAATATATTTAATAAATAATGCATAAAAAATTATGAATTATCTATTTGATTTATGAATAACGTTATCTATCAAACAGATTAAGAATAGTAACTATATTCGATAATATATAAAATTGTAAATTTAGAAGTAAAGTTAGGGGTGTGTGTTTTTCTGTTCAAAAAAAGTTTAATAATATACAATATGTTTTATGATAATAATGATTATATATTTCTTTATATAGAAATATTTGATAATTCATATTTAAAAAGAATTAATTTCACTATACTTTACATGTATTAAAATTTATGTGTAATATTATTTATTTTTCAAAAAGCTAAAAATAGAAAGAAAACAAAACATAAAAAAGAAAAAGAAAAAATCAAAGAAATAATTGTTAATATTAAGTAAATTTACAATCAAGTTAAATAAAATAACAATATTTAAAAATGACCTTAAATTGAAGTTTGTATTAAATGTAAACTATAATATTTAAATATTATATTAGATTTGCATTAAATAAGATATACTATAGAATTATATTTTATTTAATTATAATAAATAAATTATATAGAACACATAAAATTTTAAAAACAAAAATAAAACTAAAAAAATCAAAAATAAATTAGGTGAATAGGTTATAAATAGTGTTATATCATCTTGATAAATGTTATTATTTAAATTAAATTGTATCATTATCAACACACAATTGTATAGTAACTGCTACTATATGTATTAATTTTTTATTTATACACAATACACACACATTGAATTTTATTGGTATTTTAAGTTTTATGCTTTAGTCTTAATGGTAAATATGTATTTACTAGTATTAGTTATTAACTTGAATTAAGGTTGAGTTTTTTTATCAGACGTTAAAAAAGAAAAGGATTTGTGGATCGACATTTATTTTTAAATAAACAATTTTTATTTGGATTTTGATTTGATATTTGTTTTTAGATTCAAGTTTGATCGTCATGAATGTGTCTTGAATTATAAGGTATTGGTAAAAAAAATTTGTATTGTCTGTTTAATAGGTCTCTAACATACTTATAGCATAAGGCTTTCAAAATCTCGAAGACGGTACTGATTGAAACAAATGTGTTATAGTAGATCACATAGCTTGTGATAGTTTATGTGAGTTAAAACATAAGGTTTTTTAAAACTACAGCATTTTTTTTTTTGTAAGATGTATTTGTGATTTGCCTAATTTTTTTTCAGTAGCTTATTAAAAGCATTAACTCTTAAATCATAAGTTATTTTAAATAGTTTTAAAAGTAGTTTGATCTTATAAAACATAAAATTACAAAACAATATAAATTAATTATGTTTATAACATGATTTATTTATTTGTGAGTCTTTATATGTCTATATATATATATATAGAGGGGTTCAATGGAATACCAACATGCATCGGAAAACTTTAGAAAACCTTCATGCACCACCACAAATGCATCACAATTCTCACGTGATGCATCAAATTCCCCGCGTGATGCACCAAATCCCCGCGTGATGCATCAAATTCCCGCGTGATGCATCGACTTTCTGCGTGATGCATCACCTGATCCAATGGCTATAAAGTGGTTCCCGGGTTTTCCGATGCATATAGGTTTTCCATTGAACTCACCCCTATATATATATATATATATATATATATATATATATATATATATATATATATATATATATATATAGAGTGAGGTTCCATTGAGAACTTTTGTGCATCGAGGCACAAAAGAACCTCCACTGGCCATTGGATGAAAAGAATGTGTGGATTAGATAAAATGGCAAAAGGGTAATTAAATAGAAATTTTTATGCATCAAGTGCACATAATGAAATTCGCGGAGGGATAAAACAAGAATTATGCAATCCTTATTTAATTATTACACTTCCAAAATTAACAAAAATAATACAAATTTAAAATACATCAAAATACATGCATATCGTTCATCTTTTCATGCATATCGTTCATCTCTTCCAAAAAATAAATCATGCATATCTTTCATCTCTTCCAAAATCAAAATACAGCGTAATACAAACATAAATCATACATATCGTTCATCTCTTCCAAAATCAAGAGGGGGCTAAGAGAGAGGAGAGAGAGAGAGAGAGAGATAAAGAGAGATGGAGTGGTTTTAGGAAAGAAGTTAATGGTGATTTTCATACCAAATTTAACTATTAATTATCTTAAAAATATTTAAATTCAAAAATAAGTTCCATACATTTAATATCCCCTAAATGCCCTTTGTGCACCTTTGGTAGATAGTTCGATGCACAAAAGTTCTCAATGGTGCCTCGATGCACAAAAGTTCTCAATCGAACCCCAATATATATATATATATATATATATATATATATATATATATATATATAGGATTGGGTTCTTTTAAGAACCTTAAAAAATGTGGGAACATAAAAACCAATTTCAGCCCTTAGATAAATAGGATCAAGGGTGGATAATCAATGACATTGTTGTAAATATTTTCAAGTATGGCTGGGTCCACTAAGGGCAAATCAGTCATTTTTCCTCCCTCCTTTAATGCAACTTTTCAAAAAAGTTTCCAACTTTCTGTCCTTTAATTAAACTATGCAATCATCAATGAGTTTGTCATTAATTTTTTCTTTTTCTTCCATTTTTTCCGGCAAGAAGAAGCTTAGTTCCGTCGCCGGAAAACCATTCCGTTTTTTTTATTTCACCTGAATCCATGGAGTCGACCGACACATTTCAACAGACCCCGTGTAATATTTTTCCAAATGGTTTTGCAGCCGATGAGGAGGTCGACGATTGTTTTTCTCCTAATCCAGGTCATGTTTATATTTGATTCGAGTATTCGTTGCTTTATTTAACGTTTCTTCTACGTAGAATATGTTGCATTCTACGTAGAATATGTTGCATTCTACGTAGAATATCTTGCATTCTACGTAGAATATCTTGCATTCTATGTTGTCTGTAAATCTATATATATTTTTGTATTCTATGTTGTCTGAATAGAACTTCTATAAACATTTATAGATTTTGGATTCTTTAATTTGTATTCTTCTCAGATTTTATGTTATCTTATGATGTTCATATTTTCTATGTCAGTGTAAATCTATATAGATCTTCTCACATTTATAGTTTTTTACAGATTGTTTGCAAATTTATATAGATCTTAGGTAAGTGTCATATATTCTATATAGAATACCCCAATTCTACGCAGAATGTTCACATATTTTTCATAGAATACCACTAATCTACGTAGATTGTTCACATATTCTACGTAGATAGTTCACATATTCTACATAGAATATTGCTATTCTATGTAACTAGAAATGTTATACATTTTTTTTGCATCATAGTTTTGAATCCATTGTTTTAATGCAGGTTGTAAAAGATTCTATCATGGGCACCATTGATTGTGATTGTCGAATGTTCGATCGGATTGTGTTGCTTTGTATCTCCGTCATAGAATGTTGTATATTCACCATAGAATATTATGTTGACTCCATAGAATATATTTTAATCTTCATATAAAGTTGTATATTATTCATAGAATACATTGTATAATATCTAAAAACTCTGGTGGTTTTTTTTTGTAGAAAAAAAATGATAAAGAGAAAATCGAGGAGGGCATTAATTGTGTTGGAAAACGCGTGCAGTGCTTTTTCAATGATATTCAAAATTTTTTCTCCTTTTTACCCCTCCCCTCCTCTTTTTTCCAACAACCATACCCCTTGAAATCTTTTTTATTTCAAAAATGTCATACAACATCTCAGCCTTTGATCCCATTAATCCAAAGGCTGAGATTAGTTCTTAGGTTCCCACAATATTTAAAGTTCTCAAAAGAACCCTCCCCTATATATATATATATATATATATATATATATATATATATATATATATATATATATATATATATATATATATATATATATATATTGAGGTTCTATGGGGCACCATATGCATCGGGAACCAAATGGGAACCAAAAATGCATTGCTTGTTTACAAAGGGTGCACTAAGGGCATTTTGGGAATGCTTAATAATATATTGTTAAATTATAAGATTTAATTTAATATTTATCATTTATTTAGGAAACTAAATAAAATGATCAATCACCTTTCCATAAATCCATCCCATTTTCTCTCTCTTTCCCTTTCTCTTTCATGGCTAGCATCTCTCCATCTCTCTTTCTCTCAACCAGTTTTCACGACAATGATGAACACATTGAAGACGTTGATGAACACGTTTAAATTTCAGAGATGCATCACGAAATTAACACGTTTAAATGTCGAAATGCATCACGATTTTGGTGATGCATAATGATGGAACAAAGACAATGATGAATATGGCTGAAATGCATCACGATTTTGGTGATGCATAATGATGGAACAAAGACGAGGATGAATATGGTCGAAATGCATCATATTTGAAATTGAATTGGATGAAGATGTATCGTGTTTGAAGACGAATCCAATAAATTAGATGAAGATGCATCATGTTTGTTTAGATTCGGATAGAATATTTTCTCAATTCAAGCATCTTCCAATTTTGCCCTTCCGCGCACGAGAAGTTATGCACCCGTGCACCCATTTTCAAGTTAATTACCCTTTTGCCACTACAATCTGAACCATTAAAATTCAAGATCTAACGGTGCATACAGGTTCCCAAAGTGCACAATGCATACAGGTGCCCCATAGAACCTGACCCTATATATATATATATATATATATATATATATATGTATATATATATATATATCTTTTAGTTATTTTAGAAAATATATCTAAATAAACTCTAGATATATACTACCAACTAACAATTCCAATTATTTTATAATCATATGATCTAACAAAAACTCTAGATGCATGCTACGTTTATTGATTGTTCGTAATAACACATTGATTGTTCTACATAGGACATTGCTTGTGTTCGTAAGCTTTTGTTTTAAGCATCAACTACGTTTGATTTTTTAAGCATTGAATGTGTGTGTTTCATTTTAATCTGAAATGATATATAGTTTTGAATTGGGTTAATTAAGTTATAAGGTGATGTATTGTCATTGTTTTTTTCAATTTGGATAACATACTATATTTTTTTGTATTCGAGGTAACAGACTCCCAAATCAATTCAATCAAGGTAACCGTATCGAATTGAAAGGTAAAAATTACTGACATGACAATTTTCTTATCTAATCATCAATTTTTTAATTTCTAATATTGGTTAATAATTTTAAAATTTTAGCAATATATAATCATAAGTACTTTTAAATTGCACAAAATAATGCACATCATATGACAATTAAACTGTCATTTTTGTAAAAAAAAAAAAATGCTAATAGTATTAATAGTATTAGTTGTTACTTGAATTTAGGTTGAGTTTTTTTTATCAGACGTTAAAAAAGAAAAGGATTTGTGGACATTTGTTTTTAAATAAACATTTTTTATTTGGATTTGAATATTTGGATTTTGATTTAATATTTGTTTTTAAATTTAAGTTTGATTGTCATGAATGTGTCTTGAATTGTAAGATGTCGGTAAAAAAATTTTGTACTGTCTGTTTATTAGGCCTCTGTCATATATATAGCACAAGACCTTCGAAATCTCGAATACAACCCTGATTAAAATAAATGTGTTAACAGTATATCACATAGATTGTGATAGTTTATGGGAGTTTAAACGTAAGGTTTTTTAAAACAACAACACTTTTTTTTGTAAGATGCATTTGGCTAATTTTTGTTCAGTAACTTATTAAAAGCGTTAACTATTAAATCACAAGTTATTTCAAATAGTTTTTAAAGTAGTGTGATCTTATAAAACATAAAATTACAAAAACAATATAATTAATTATGTTTATTATTTGATTTATTTATTTGTGAGTCCTTATATGCCATTATATATCTTTTAGTTATTTTACCGAATATATCTAAATAAACTCTAATATATACTACCAAGTAACAAATTTTATAAACATATGATCTAACAAAAACTCTAGATGCATGCTACGAGTTAGTTTATCAAACGGACCATAAATTATGAAGAAGAAAAAAATGATTCAAAGGATTTGAATTATATTTAGAAAACTAAAATATGAAAGAATAACACCAAAGGATTTCTAGACTAATGTTATCAGGTGTTAACAGTGATTCCAATGTCGGGGTTTGATTCTCATTGTAAACAAATATATAGATTTAATAGTAACATCTGTTTTTCAAAAAAAATACATGAAAGGATAATTCATACGAATTGATATTGTAAGGTTTGGTTAGAAAATGAAATGTAATCACTTATACTCTCTTATCTATTTCTATTTTATTTGTAAAAATGTTCAAATTATGTGTAAATCTGATAAATGATATGATCATAGTTTTTAAATTAATATTCCACTTGTTAAATAAAAGGATTCATTTAATCTATATCTATATTCTATGTATCTATAATCTGTATTCTATCTGGAATCTATTTATAAATAGTATTAAATGAGTAACAAACCACTTGTTGGTATAATGCAATCAGCCTATATTAAAGGTCGTCAATTTCTTGTCTAGACTTTAATGCTTAAAGAAAATGTGGGATTGTACAATGTCACTAAGATTAAGCCTATGATTTTCAAGGATGACTTTGAAAAAGTTTATGACTCTCTTTAATGGGATCATTTCTTGTTTGGAACAATTTGGTGTAGTTGGATTCGAGTTGCCCTTTCCTTAAGTTAGGCTTTAGTTTTAGGTAAAGGATCTCCAACGAGAGAGGTTTCCATCGAGCAAGGGTTGAGACAAGGAGACCCTCTTTCCCCATTATTATTATGGAAGGGTTACATGTGGCTTTATCAGAAGCGAGAGATGCGCATGCTTTCCTGGGTATTTTTGTTGGACTATACAGCCTTAGATTATCTCACTTCTTGCACGCGGATGATTGCATTCTACTTTGTGATTGGGATTTAGAGAATGTTTACGATATAGTTTGTATCTTTTGATGCTTTTACTCGACTTCGGGTCTAAAAATTAACATGCTTAAAAGCAAGTTGATTGGAGTTTGGGGTTGATTTTTCTAATTATCAAAGAATTGGCGAGTTATATTGGTTGTTGTCTATCTAGATTCTTTTTATGTATTTGGGTCTTCCCATGGGTTAAAACATACAGCTTGGAAGTCGGTGGTCAAGAAGCTTCTTTTTGGATGACAAAGTCTTTATTTATAGGAATTTGTTTGACTTTAATTAAGTCGGTTTTAAAAAAGCTTGGGGATTTATTATATGTCTTTGTTTGATGTTCCAATCGTGAATTTACAACGGTTAAAGTCTTGCGATTTTATGGGGGTGAACGTGGGAGAAACAAAGATTCATTGGATACATTGAATAATAAGATTATGAGTAATAGATCAAAGGAAGGAGGTTTGGCTTATCTTATCTTTGAACAAAGCATATATTACTGTTTAAATGGCGTTGTAGGAAACCATAGCAATAATCTCACTCCGTTGTTCCGCTTCCAATCCATCTCTTGGGTTCCGTATGTGGAATGAGAACGAAGTAACCAATTCCATACGATCAACGACATTATAATCTTTAGAAAGATCCAAAGCCTACACTTTAAGGTACTATAAGGCGAGAGACATGTTACCTAACTATCTATCGAGACATAATCTAGTATTGAATCCGTCTTTCACTTTCATATAACATAACTCCTTAAGATCTAGACATGTTCGAAGGATATTGATTTGCCGTCTTCCATGTCGTCTATTGTTTCTTTTATTTAGTTATATGATGATACCAGCTTTTCCCTTGCAAGGAACAAAAGCTTAGATGTGGTGGTCATTGTTACGTTTTGGATGCTTTGGAGTTCTATGAACAAGCAAGTTTTTGGATTGTAAAAGCCAAAGAATATGGATCTTTTTTAAGATGTTATTCCATGGTCAATTCTGTATATATTTAATAGGCGTATAATTGTAAAATACATTTGGTTGATTGGTTATGCAACCCTTCTATTATTGTTTAGACTTATTTTTAGCTAGTTTATTGCTAGTGTTTTTATAAAGTTTTGCCGTTTTATAAAAGGTTTATTATGAAAAAAAACCAATACGTTTTCACGGTTTTTACGTTTTCATCCTCAATTTTATTTTATTCTAGAAAAATCCTTAAGTTAAGTTTTTTTTTTAGTTTTGTGAAATTTGACTACTAGAACCCGGTTATAATTAGTAAACCGGGTTTTTAAAAACCGTAAAACCGGGTTCTAATATCCAAATTTCACTAAACCAAAAAGAAAAGAAAAAATTATCAAAAAAATAACATGGAATGACGAAAACACAAAAAATATGAAAAACATATTGGTATTTTTCATGATAAACATTTTTAAAAAATATCAAATACATTTACAGTCGAGTTTTCAATTTTATGTTGATTTTATGCTAATTTTTTTTAGCAATATTCCCTAATTAGATTATAAATTCCGCCTCTTTTTTTGTTATTATAATCGAAATTCAACGAGTCTATTATTTTTCTAATCAATATAGAAGTTGTCAAATCAATTTGCCAATAAAGATTAATTGATTGTCAATTTGTCATGGAATTTTTGGAATTTACTAGTGTGGTCGTTTTATGAAGACTATTTACTTGTTAGAAAGCCAAGCAATGTTTGCTTCATATTGACTTGATTTTTGGATAAATAATATAAATCTTCCTGAAAGAAACTAAATATGTAAATAATTTTTTGGTAATTGTTTGATATCTAAATATTAAAATTAGGAGTGTTCATGGATGGCTAACTAAACTGAAATTGCATTTCGGATGGTTAACCGGAGATATCGTTTCGAGGAATTCGTGAACCTAAACCTAAACTGAAAAAACCGGTTAGCCAACGACCGGTTAACCGATTTTTTCAGTTCGGTTATTCGGTTAACCAATTAAATATTTTTTAATTAATAAATTAAATTTCAATTAAAAATTGCAACAAATAGTTTCCAAAAAATTTTAAATGTCCAAGATATAAAAGTGATTAATAAAACCACAAATTATCTATATAATATCTTTAAAAAATTAAATATTATCTTTAAAAATCTAATAGCAACAAGAAAACTAGTTTATAATCTTTATAAATTAAATTGTTCTACTATAGTTTTTTGTTTTTTTTAATATAAAGTTAATGTAAACTAATATATAAGTTAAAATTAAATTATTGTTAAAAAGATGTTAATATTTATAGGCTTAAAAGTTAAAAAATATAAAGTTAAATTTTTTTTTCCCGGTTTTTCGGTTAACTGTCCGTCACCAAAATCGTGAACCTAAACTGAAACCGAAGGTTTTTTCCGGTTCGGTTAACTAAACCGAAAATAATAGAAAAATCCGGTTCGGTTAATCTCAAAAACGGAAAGGTTGTTCGGTTTTTTGTATCAGTTTTTTGGTTTCGGAATTTTTTGAACCCCCCTAACTAGAATATCTTATTTCATTTTCTTGTTTCATCGTCTAGTAAATGTGCATTGATCCCAGGGTCGGTTCTTTGCAAGGGTAACAAATTCAACCATCCACGACCCATCAAAGTTTTTGCTTTCACCATCATCTACTTATAATTTTATTTTAAAATTAGAAATATGAGTACTAATTTGACGTTCAAAAAGAATTAACAATTTTAGTATATTTGAATTTTTTTTCTTATTTTAAATATATATAAGGCCATTTTTATCTTTTTGTCACTGATCCCAAGAATGATTGGACCGGTCTTGCTAAATCCCCAACTTCATTGCTACTCACCATCGATATCGTCGTCCCCTTGCTAGTGATCATTGTTTCCATTACCATCACCACCATAAATAGGTGAGTAGCAATGAAGAGGTGTAAGATGATTTGTCAATTAGGATTCGAATTTGTGATGAGTTTATGAATACAAATTTGTGATTTTGGATTCAGATCTAGTCATTTCTTAAATTAAATAGCATTGATTGTGTTCAGACTTTTTAGTTTATTGATTGTTCGTAATAACACATTGATTGTTCTACATAGCACATTGCTTGTGTTCGTAAGCTTTTGTTTTAAGCATCAACTACGTTTGATTTTTTAAGCATTGAATGTGTGTGTTTCGTTTGAATCAGAAATGGCATATAGTTTTGATTTGGTTTTAGATACGTAGATGATAGCAATTAAATAGTTAGGATGGTCGTTTTATTTTTTGATTTGTTTCATGTGCTATAACTTTGTATGCTTTTATTAGAGGTGTCGTTGGAATAAAAGTTTGGGCCGGACATGTTCATCGGAGCAGACCTTGTTTAAATTGAATCTATCTATATATCTATATTTATATATTATAATAAAAGAGTACATTTTATGTCACATGTCATGCACAACAAATTTGATTTACCTCCTTTTTTCCCCCTAATTTTACACATTCAATTAACTAATTAAGTTATTTACTTTTAAACATTTTTACGATAATTAATTATTCACTTTATTCAATGAATCAATTATAATATACGTGATGGTTGCCTAAAAACCATCATCATTTTATATTATATGTTATATGGTTAAAAATTTTACATATTATCTGTCATAGTTTATGTGTTTATAATATGAGTTATAAATTAAATTTAGAATTTAAATCTAAATCACTAGTACACGCGGGCTTTTGAAGACCGGTTGAATATGATATAGAGACCGGTTTATACATAGGTCTCTATAAACAATGGTCTATATGAAAATTACATATCAAGACCATACAAAAAACAGGTCTCTAATCGGTCTCTATACAACATGGTAACTATAACCGGTCTCTATAAAACTATAACCGGTCTGTAAACAGTTTTTTTTTCATATACGGACCTAATTATAACCGGTCTCTATACAATTTGTTTTAAATTATAACTGGTCTCTTGGTTTTATCTCTATACAATTTTGTAATCACTTGTGATGAATACAAATGGCAATGACACCAATTTTACAGATTGATCCATACAAACTAAATAAAAACAATAGCAATAACAAAATATTTGTGCAAATGCAAATTAGCAAAACCAAAAAAGTTGGCTCGAATGTACATATATTATCCAACTCAAGTTAACAAAAAAAACATGTCTCTAATCATGTACAATATACTCCTACAAATAAAAACTTGTATCAATCCAACTAGGACTATATAATAGACAAAAACATAGCACCTAGTCTTTTACCGCATCACAACCAAGGTCCATGGTGTCAATGAAATTGATGTCCATGAATTCAAAATATTGCAATTTGATTTGTGATTCACTTACATCAACGTCCTAAGCCCTGCAATATCCAAATCAAAATAATTTTCACTATACACTTATCATATCACCATATACATACACCATATCATGTTATATTATCATATACATATATCAACAATTGTGTCGATAAATGTAAACCAAAGCAAATGCAAATATTTAACTATGCAATGAAATGAAATAATGAAACATACCTCATGTAATATGACACACTATGTGCCAGATTAACAATGTCATTGAGTTCTTTATCGGTTAATGCTTTCATATTGTTCCAAGGGTCCTAATGTAATAATATAATGTTATAAGCAATGAAATTTCTATAGTTTGACAGTTTCAAATGCAAATCAATAAAATAATACTTACACGAAAGTTATTCATGTAACTCGTGACAAAATCATAGATAAATTTAATGGTGTAGTACCCGCATTCACAACCACCTTTCTGCTGATTACACTGGAAAAAATATATAGTTTATATGTGTGTGTGTGTGTGTGTGTGTGTGTGTGTGTGTGTATATATATATATATATATAGAGGTGGGTTCAGTGGAGAACCTCCATGCATCGAAGAAACTTGAAGAAACTTCATGCACCACCACAAATGCATCATAATTCCCCCGTAATGCATCATTATTTCCACGTGATGCATCAAATTCCCACGTGATGCATCGATTTCTACGTGATGCATTTCAATTTTCTAGCGATACATTGTGGTTCTCCAAGGTTCTTCGATGCATAAGGTTCTCCATTGAACCCGCCCTTATATATATATATATATATATCACAACTATCTATATCAGTATGCTTATAATTTATTACTAATTTACCTTAGCAAGCTTCCATTTATAGCCACTGTCAAGTACCCTAAAAGAATAAGCCACTTTAGTAAAATTCTTAAAATATTTTTTAACAAGTAAATAAGATACTCACTCGGTCAAGCAGTCGGTAAATTTGTAATTCTTGTGTGACTTTCCACGGCCTTTGTTCAGCGAGTCCAATATATATCATATTCTCTCTTGGGTGTATTACATATAAAACCCAATGCTGACTGATAGATAATTCATTAAAAAAAAACTTAAGTAGCAATTACATTAATAATGCTAACATAAAAATAAAAACAAAAAACATTACCTTTGATAATATGCTCCAATGAAAAACTCAAAGGTAGCATTAACATCATAAAGAACACTGTTCAAGTAATTAATCACCCTTTCTCTTTCTCGCCTAATTTCATCCTCACAAATAGTAACAGGCATAAAGAAAATCACCCGTTTCTTGTCAACCGGACTTAAACTTTTATAGAGAGCCCTAAAACCATGACAAAGTATATTAATACAATTATTAGTAAAACAAACAAAAAAAACAAAGTAAGATAATTATATGTGTGTTTTTGTGTGTTAACTTACCACTCAAACCAAGCTATGATTCCAACATCTAACCAATTATTAGTCCATAGATCTTTCATATCATTGGCATCAATAGTCAAATAAAATAGCTCCTTTAGCCCAAAAACCCCATCGTCGGGATCAAGTGTTATCTCATAAGGTGAATAAGGATCATATCCTTTCGAACATTGACACCATCTTTTGACTGTCCAGGAATGTTCAATAATAAGCCTATCAAGCTTTCACAAACATTTTTCTCAATATGCATGACATCTAGACAATGTCGAACTCTTAAATGCTTCCAGTAAGGTAATTCCCAAAATATTGACTTTTTTTTTCCAAATACCTTTGGGTGGAGAGATAGCATTCTTCCCTAACACAACATTTAGTTCTGCAACTCGAGAGAGTGTAGCTTCTCCATCATATGGTTGTCGTAACACTCCAAACTCTACATTACCATCAAACAACTTCTTTTTTCTTCGGTATGGGTGTGTTTTTGGAAGCGATCTTCGATGTCCCATGTATACAGTTTTTCTGCAATTATCCAACCAAATCGAGTGTGTATCGTCTTCACACACAGGACAAGCTTTTTTACCTTTAGTACTGTATCCAGACAAATTTCCATACGCCGGAAAATCACTAATGGTGCAAAAAATCATTGCTCGTAGTTGGAAATATTCTTTCTTATATGCATCATATACTTCTATGCCCGTGTTCCACAAACATTTCAAGTCATCAATCAGTGGATCCAAATATACATCAATATCATTTCCGGGTTGTTTAGTTACTTGAATTAACAATGACATCATGATATATTTTCTTTTCATACATAGCCACGGTGGAAGATTATAGATGCATAACAAGACTGGTCATGTGCTGTGAAGACTACTCATGTTCCCAAAGGGATTAATTCCATCGGAACTAAGTCCAAATCGTATATTCCGAATTTCCCCTCCAAAATCTTCGAATCTGTAATCAACATTCCTCCATTAAGGTGAATCAGCCACATGTCTCATTTTTCCATCATTCTTGCGTTCTTCATCATGCCAACGCAATAGTTTTGCATCCTTTGAGTTTGCAAATAATCGTTTAAGTCTTGGTACGATAGGTAAATACCACAATAATTTAGCAGGAGGGCCATTTTTTGACACATCACTATTAATCGTTTGATTTTTCCTTTTGTACCTTGATGTACCGCATATCTTACATTCATGTAGCTTTTCATCTTCATTTCTATACAACATACAATCATTTGGACATGCATGTATTCTTTTGATTTCCAAACCCATTGGACACATCATTTTCTTTGCATGGTAAGTTGAAACAGGCAACTCATTACCATCGGGAAGCATTTCATTCAATAATTCTAACAATTTTGTAAAACTTTTATCGCTTCATCCATTGTCAGCCTTTAAGTTAAACAATTTCAACACTGCAGAAAGTTTAGTGAACTTCATACAACCGTCATACAATGGTTTTTCTAAGTCGACAAACATCTGTTGAAATTTATCATGATCATTGATGTCAATGTTATCCTCCAAATCATGTAACATTTCATATAAATTATCATTATTGTTGCCATACAAATCATCATTATCTTCAACTGGTTTAGAAACAAAAGCATTATTATCATCTAATGGTTCACCATGCCAACACCAACGGGTATAACCTCTCATAAAACCGTCTACTATCAAATGGTTTCGAATTTTATCAATGTCAACGAAACAACTGACATTTTTACACTTGTTACAAGGACAATTAATTATAGATCTTCCCCTCTTCACCCGATCATCTTCGGCAACATTTATAAACTCAGATAAGTTGGTCAAAAACTCAATAGTACACCGCGATATCTCATACATCCATTTACTACGATCCATCTGCGATACAAGAAACATTCAAGTTTAATATAATGTATAATGATCAACTAAGTAATAATGTTATTCCGCGTGGCCATCCTAACCCACTTTTTGAATACTTTATCTCACATGTGAATATGTGGTAACAGGTTGATTGTGTATTATTTAAGAAAAAAAAATCGGCATCATTTCCCCTTAACTCCCCAAGTATGTAAATAAAACACATACATGAAAGAGCAAGGAGAAAATGTTGTCGCTTTCTTTCTTAAATAATACACAATCAATTCGTTACCACACATTCACCCTAACAGAGATATAAGCATTCAAAAAGCAGTCCCAAATCGGGGACAATCCAAAATTAACAGATAATCCTAAGTGCATATATATACTAATAATCTGTTAATTTTGGACGGGCATAAACTAGGGGTGAGCTCGGTACCGTACCGAACCGAACCGGTACCAATACCGAAAATACTGAAACCGAATTATTAGTTTTGGAAGAACCGAATACCGAACCGTATAATTTTATATGGTGCCGGTTCGGTCCCGAATACCGAATTTTAGCTAATTACCGAACCGAAAGTACCGAATACCGAATTTTAGCTAATTTAAAAACCGAATACCGAACCGAATATATTAATTCGGTACCGGTACCGGTTCGGGTTCGGGAAATGGTACCCGTCACTCACCCCTAGCATAAACTAAAGGCGATAACAATCCTATATTTGCCCAACTACTGGCAACCTGTACTAAATGATGCAACAAATAATAAAATTACATCTAAATGATTGAGTTAGAAAAAATAGACCTTGATTAGTTTTTTAATATCCTTTCTCATCAACGGTAAATAATGCTGCAATATTAAATAAAAAGTTAATTAAGATGAAATATATAAAAGACTAATATATACACACACAAATAATAACATTAATACCTTGTTTTTGAAAAAGTTTTGAAGAATGGAAAAGAGTTGATCGCAAAGGAAGCTTCCAAAAATTATGGAATTGAAAAACTGAAAGTGGGGCGGCGATCTAAGAACCCTACGTACGTGATAGATTAAATACAATAAGATATATAGACCGTTTGCATTAAAACCGGTCTCAAAGGGGTTAAGAAACATTCTCAAAAACACGATGTAGACATATATAGACCGGTTGATTTAAAACCGGTCTCAAAGGGGTCTCAAAGGGGTTAATAAATAGTCTTAAAAACACGCTGTAGACATATATAGACCGGTTGCTCTAAAACCGGTCTCAAAGGGGTCTCAAAGGGTTAAGAAACACGCTTGTATTTTATTGTAGAGACCGGTTAAAGTGAAACCGGCCTCAATGGGGTCTACAAAACAAACAAGGAGCTCTTTCAATCCGGTTAGAAACAAAACCGGTCTCTATAATTCTTAGAAGTAACACGGAAGGCTCTTACAAACCGGTTACATACAAACCGGTCTTTAAGTGGGGATCTCTAAACCCTTATGTGTGGTAGTGAATCTAGATCTTATCTTATTATACTTATCTATATATATCCAATTAAAAACATAGACTCAGGTTCAAAAAAGTACCTCTCGAATCAAGTGCACCCGAAGGTACCAACCTTAAAAAACTTTTTTTAAATTTTTTTTCTCATAACCATGTTTAAATTAATGTTATACACATGATATATGAATTTCACATACTTTCACACTTTCTGTGTCCTTAAAACTTATGTGAATGCTCAATGCATATTTATGTGAATGGTCATCCATATGAATGATCATTTCACACAACGTGAATGGTGTGAATGATCATTCACATGATCTTTTTTTATCATTCACAACATTTATGATGTTGCTTCTTTTGAAAAAAAGTCTTATAATGTTGTCTTATACATGTGTATTCAAAAAAAATATATGTGAATGATCATTCACATTAGGGTACGCTGGGTACGCTGGAATCTCATAGGTACGCTGATGAACCTGATTCTAA
This sequence comes from Centrapalus pauciflorus, assembly GCA_020465985.1. NCBI lineage: Eukaryota > Viridiplantae > Streptophyta > Magnoliopsida > Asterales > Asteraceae > Centrapalus > Centrapalus pauciflorus. Next base: position 43,333 of record JAANYP010007501.1, read on the forward strand.
AAACATATTTTATATTTTTATATATTTATTAAAATACCTTTTCAAAATAATTAGTATACGTTTAAATCTTTAGTTTATATTTACTAATGTAAATAATTTTTATTAAAATTACATGCGTAGTATCGAATCAATAAGCATAATAATTAATTCAATAAACACATTCTTTGTGCGATCAACCTAAAATTGAAAAAGGCTAGAAACTTAAATCGTTGTCATACAAAGTACAAACATTATATGATTATAATATTATACATATTATCATAAACAATAGTTTAAAGGTAAAATAATAATATTTTATCGTAAAATGATTTGTTTTTTCGTTAACTTTTATTCTGTTGTAATATTTTATTGGCTAGATTTGACTTTGACTAACAACCACGTGAAATATTAAAAAAGAAAAGTTATATATACATCTCGAACTTCTGAATTTTCGTATTCAAACCGTGACAACATCTGAAATTTCAAAATTACGTAAAGAATAATATTTATCCAGATTTGTTTCGTTAATAATATTTTAATAAATTATAAATTTTAGATTAATTATATAATTAAATAATAAACGGTACAAATTTTAAATTATTATGAAAGATATGTGACTCAATAATGTAACTATTATTAACAAGTTAATTAAATTAAATTAAATATTACATTCTTAATCTGATCCTTAATTAAATTATATTTAGATGCTATAATAGAATTATTTTAATCTGGCATGATAAAAATCTATCTATCTATCTATATCTATATATATTAATAAAGGAAAATGACTTATGACATGTGTCGCTTCCTCATTGAATCTCAATATCATTTTCCCGCCTATTTTCCTATCATAATTATCTATTTTAATATCTATCTTTTATATTTAAAAATTCAATAATTATGTATTCTAATTATTTTTATACTTTGTGTTTCCATATTAATTAAAATCTCTAATTAATACAATACTCTCTCTCCTAATAAATAATTTATGCAGAATTTAAAAAACTATATTAACAATTCTCATCAATTTAAAATTTCTTATAAACCTAACTTACAAAAAGTAAAAGAGTAATTTAAAATTCTAATATTTACCATATTAACTAACCACTACTACTTTTTATATATTTAGAAAAACTATAAAATAAATCCTAATTATGTCTTCTAATTTCATTTTTAAAATTTTTTCATATAATTAATACATTGATCTCTTATTATAATTCACACACAAATTAAAAATATCATCGTCAATTTATTAAATTAAATTTTTATTCATCAAATTATAAATAACAATCATTTTTTGTAAGAAAATATAAAATAATTCATAAGTATCTGCTTTTGATTTTTTTTATTTCCATATCAATTTATATACACTAATAAAGGAAAATGATTCATGTCACATGTCACATTCTTGTGACATCTCAATATCATTTTTCCGTCTATTTATACCACAACTATTTGTTTCTATAACTACATTTCTGACACCCTTGCCACAACAACCACCAATTACAATACACCCAGGATTAATCACCAACATACAATAACATAATGATCTGATAACCTAAATTAAGTGCGGAAGCATTAAAAACATAAATAAAGTAGTGCAACAAGTGTTAAACACCCTACGGTGCTATAAGGTACCAAGTCTAAGTCTACACACTCATACATTTGTTACAATCATCCAGAATATATTACAACATTGTCCAAATCACAATTACCGATTAAATAGTGCCGAGTCTCCCAAATCTTCCAAACGACCTAACTAGAAGGTCCAGCAGTAGATTTTCCTTTGCCTGTAAAAATACAACAACTAAAACGTAAGCGAATGCTTAGTGAATACATAGATTACGCATTTTATAAGTCCTTATGAAGCCCAAGAGTAATCCCGACGACAAACGTCGTATACTCTCTTCGTACACCAAGTACAGACCAGAGCCGCAGCCCCTTCGAGCCCAAAGCTCGGCATTTATACATACCATCTGAGACAAACGTACGATCGGGGATGACATACTGCCTACCGGACCTGGAGGGATCAGCTCCAGCGTCATATAGCGCAGTAACATCAGAGTAATCGATGCGACCCACCGGTCCATCACTAGATGCACAACAACCGAAAGGACATGCAACAAGTAAGAATGTGCATCTAAATCTACGCAAGTTAGTAGAATTCCAAACAATCAATGAAACAACAGGTCTCAGCAGGCAAAGCTTACATAGAACAAATATAAACATGCGAAATCTACTGTACTCACAGTGGGTGCGTAATTTATCTTTTTAACCGATATTATTTCTCTTCGGGCTTTCAACCGGATCCACCAAGTACCACACTGTGGGTTAAACAACACCACAAGGGACCTGTTATATCAATTACAACAATTCCTCATATCATTAACCGTTTAAATCCATAAAATCAAGTTTCGTAAATTTGGCGATATTTTCCCCCGTTTCGGGTACATGTCTAAATTCGAACTATAACTAAAGTTTGAACCCATTTCATGTTCATACATTGTCCTTTGAATAACTCTTGCCATTCTATGTGTTGTTTATAAGTTTCATTCAAAATATACAAGTTTAGAGAGTATATTTCTCAATTTTAGGCATTAAACTCGAATTTAATGGGTTAGATTCGAAACCATGCATCAGATTCGAATCATATGCATCAGATTCGAACCCTTAGGGTCAGATTCGAACTCACCTTCGAATCTAGGGTTAGATTCGAACCCCATACCACAAATTCAACTTCCATTCGAGTTTAGGTGATAGATTCGAACCTCATGCATTAGTTTCAAACCCCATTCGATTCTGGGCATAGATTCGAACCCTCCATTCGAATCTAGGGGTAGATTCGAACCCCCCCTTTCGAATCTAATGTTACACTCGAAAACACACTCGAATCTAGTACCAAACTCGAGTTTGTTCTTGCATTTCGACTCTGTTCTTGACATATTCGAGTCTGTTCATCATTTCAGCTTAAATCCTTCATTTCTAAGTCAATAATCATGCATATATCATGTATGATACCTAGATTCGATTCTATTATGCATATACTATCATAATCTTGCAGTATTTCAAGCAAAACAAGCTCCAATTTACATAAAATGACAGATTCGAATTCTAATTTACTTCAAAACCGAAACTATAAACTTAAAAGGATCGATTCTTACCTTAATTCGTATGAAATCAGAAATCCGATTGTAGATTGTTGTTGTACTCCTCGATACCTTTCCGTTGACGTATAATTCTCAAAAATCTGACGGTCGGTTTGTGAGATAACTTAGAGAGATGTAGAGAGAACTTTTAGAGAGATAAAGTAGTGAGATAGTGTAAAATAGAAAAATGAAGCCTATTGCCCTTTATATACAACTTTCTTCATTTTTGCACATTTCACCACTCGAACTAACCGGTTCCATAAAATACTGATTTAATCTTAGAATTATCATAAATAACTTTTTAATTCCTTAATATTCCATAACAATGATTCTGAGTTCAATTTTCTTAAAATTAGCAACAAACTTCTAAATAACCCAAATACATAATAATTGCTTAATTTTAACTTAAACATATATTTTCCACTTAATTAACCAAAATACAGTAAAATAAATCCGAGGATGTTACAGCATGGGCTCCACCACGCTCAACTTCGTCCTCGAAGTTACTCGGATTCAAACAGTTTCGGATACTTTCTTAACATTTCTGACTTAGTTTCCCATGTATGATTTGCTCCTTTATGATGCTTCCAACGTATAACCATCATTTCTATCTCCTTGCTCCTCAACTTCTTCATCTTAGTATCTAATACACACTCCGGCTCCTCCACATATCGAAGCCTTTCGTCAACTTGCAGTTCTGTATGGTCTGCCCAATCCTCATTTCCAGTGTTAAATGATTTTCGGAGATTCCCAACGTGAAATACTGGATGTATGCCCGACATCCCTTCAGGCAATTCTAATCGATAAGACTGATTTCCAACTTTTTCAACAATCTTAAAGGGTCCGACGAATCTCGGAGCCAACTTGCCCCTTTTAACAAAACGAGTAACACCCCTCATGGGTGATACTTTCAAGTAGACCCAGTCGTTCACTTCAAAATTGATCGGTTTGTGCCTCCGATCATAGTAACTTTTCTGACGATCCTGGGCCGCTTTCATGTTCTGTCTAATCAACTGTATCTTCTCGTTTGTTTCTTGAAGCAAGGCCGGCCCAGCGATTGGTGTTTCACCCGTTTCTCTCCAACATGTAGGAGTCCTACATTTCCTTCCATACAAAGCCTCGAACGGAGCTTTCTTGATTGTAGCGTGGTAACTGTTGTTATACGAAAACTCTATGAGTGGCAGATGATCGTCCCAATTGCCACCGAGATCTAACACACACGATCTCATCATGTCTTCAAGCGTTAAGATGGTCCGCTCACTCTGACCATCAGTTTGCGGGCGGTAAGCTGTACTCATTGCTATCCTTGTCCCTAACCCTTCTTGCAAAGCCGACCAAAAATTTGAAGTAAACCGGCTGTCCCGGTCCGATACTATGGACTTAGGCACTCCATGCCTAGAAACAATCTCGTCCATATAAATTTTAGCCAACTTTTCTAAGAAGTAACTTTCTCTTATCGGTATAAAATGTGCAGGCTTAGTTAATTTATCGACTATCACCCAAACTGCATCATGTTGACGCCTAGTCTTCGGTAGTTTTGTAACATAATCCATAGTAATGTGCTCCCACTTCCATTCCGGAATGGGAAGCGGTTGCAGACTGCCATAAGGTTGTTGATGTTCGGCCTTTATCAACCGACAAGTTCGGCATCTCTCCACGTACTGACCTATGTCTTTCTTTAGTCCGGGCCACCAAAAGTCTGCTTTTAGGTCATTGTACATCTTGGTGCTCCCGGGATGTACAGAATACTTTGATTGATGCGCTTCTTCGATGATCACATTTCGCATCCCACCAAACTTCGGCACCCAGATTCTCCCATATATACCTTTCAAACCCGACTCACTTGTTTCCATATTCTTAATCTGCGCCCTTATATCCTCAGCACCAACATTCTCGTCTTTCAAGGCTTCCTCCTGTGCGGCCTTGACATCATCTATAATTGTGGATGTTAACATAATAGATGTCAACATGTAGCAGCAATCTTTAGCATATGCTTTGCGACTCAAAGCATCAGCCACCACGTTAGCTTTTCCGGGGTGATAAAGTATCTCACAATCGTAGTCTTTAATAAGCTCCATAGACCTACGCTGTCTCATATTAAGTTCCATCTGGCTAAAAATGTACTTTAAGCTCTTATGGTCCGTGTAAAGTTGACACTTAGTACCGTACAGGTAATGCCTCCATAATTTCAATGCAAACGTTACCGCAGTCAACTCGAGATCATGAGTCGAATAATTCTTCTCATGCTGCTTCAACTGTCTTGAAGCATACGCTATAACCTTCCCACGCTGCATCAATACAGCGCCTAACCCTAACCTCGAAGCATCGGTATACACCACAAAGTCATCATTGCCCTTAGGTAAGGCAAGTATCGGTGCCTCACTTAACGTCTTCTTCAAAATATCAAACGCTTCTTGCTGCACTGCTTCCCAGACAAAAGGTGCATTCTTCTTTGTTAATGCAGTCAGAGGAACTGCAATCTTAGAAAAATCCTTTATGAACCTCCGATAATATCCTGCCAACCCCATAAAACTTCTAACTTCGGTAGCTGTTTGAGGTGGCTCCCAATTCTTTATTGCTTCAACCTTAGCTGGATCTACCGAAATCCCAGCTCCAGATTTTACATGTCCTAGAAACTGTATCTGTTGTAGCCAAAACTCGCACTTTGAGAACTTGGCGTACAACCTTTCTTTTCTTAACAACTCCAACAGTTCTCTCAGATGTTCAGCATGTTCTGCTTCAGACTTAGAATATACTAGAATATCATCGATAAACACAATTACCGATTTATCCAACATCGGTCTGCAAACCCTATTCATTAAATCCATAAACACTGCCGGGGCGTTAGTTAATCCAAAAGGCATTACCAGAAACTCGTAATGTCCATACCGATTCCTGAATGCTGTCTTCGGTACATCTTCTTCTCTTACTTTCAGTTGATGATATCCCGATCTCAGATCAATCTTAGAAAATACACTAGCCCCATGTAACTGATCAAACAAGTCGTCTATCCTCGGCAGAGGATACTTGTTTTTAATAGTCAACTTATTCAGCTCCCGGTAATCTATGCACATCCTCATCGTGCCGTCTTTCTTCTTTACAAACAATACCGGAGCTCCCCATGGCGATGAACTCGGCCGAATGAAGCCCTTGTCCAACAACTCCTGAAGTTGTGTCATCATTTCTTTCATCTCGGTTGGGGCAAGACGATAAGGAGAACGAGCTACCGGTGCAGCTCCAGGGATCAAGTCAATCCTAAATTCTACTTGTCTTTCAGGCGGCACGCCAGACAAGTCTTCCGGAAACACATCCGGGAATTGTGAAACAACCGGCACATCGGCCAACGTTCTCTTCTCTGCCTTAGCATCAATCGCATATGCTAAGTAGGCATCACATCCCTTTGCAACAAGCTTTCGGGCTTTTGCAATAGTCAATAGGCACAGATCCCCACTGCTCCTATCCCCGTATATACATATCTCACGCCCCTCCGGGGTAGTTATCTTTATCATTCGGCTCTTACACACTATATGGGCTTCATTCTCGATCAACCAGTCCATTCCGATTATCACATCAAACTCGCTGAACTCTATCGGAATCAGATCTAAATTGAAGACTACATCTTCAATTACTAACGTGCAATTTCGGTATACATGATCTACCTTAACTAAAGTATTGCTAGCAGTTTCAATATCAAGTATAGCAGACAACTTAGACAGTGGCATGGCAAGTCTTTGTGCAAACACAGTAGAAACAAACGACCTATTGGCACCCGAATCAAATAAAACTCGTGCTGGCATAGAATTAACTATGAACGTACCCGTGACGACTTCCGGATTTTCCCTTGCCTCCTCTGCAGTTATCTGAAAAGCACGAGCAGGTGCCCTCTGTGACTGACCTCGGCGGTTAACTGAACCACCACTCGAACCTCCAGACGATCGTGTTGATGATGGGACAGCAGCCGTTGGAGCATTCTTTCTACAATTCCTGCTATAGTGACCCCACACCCCACACTTATAGCAAGCATCACCCTTCCTTGGGCAGTCATTCTGAAAATGGCCCAGCTCCCCACAGCAAAAACAAGCACGTCCGTTAGTGCATTTGCCAAAGTGCTCCAGATGACATTTATTGCAATACTGCGGCTCAGTGTTGATGGAGTATGCACGCGCACGACCGCGATCAGATGAACCAGATTGTCGGCGATACGACTGTTGAGGTGAGTACTGTGAAGACCGGGAAGAACCAGAATATCCTCCCTCGCGTTGGCGCTTCGGCGGTGACGGCTGTGTTGGATTGGTGGAAGCAGCAGCAGACCCGATCGAGTAGCCCGACATAATCAAGATCTGTTCTACATTTCTGGCAGCCTCAAGTAAGCCAGCAAATGTAGGGTAGCGGACGTTGCTCATAACCCTCCTAATCTCAATGTCAAGACCAGCCTCGAACCTGGTCACTTTCCTTTCCTCAGTATCCACCTGATGAGGCGCAAACAAACTCAGCCTCGTGAATTCTACAGCATATTGGGACACCGTCTTAGTCCCCTGTACCAGCGCCATAAACTTTGCTTCCAACCTCCGGCGCTCATCAACCGGACAGTACTGCTGAGTGAATAGGTCCTTGAACTCAGCCCAAGTCATAACAGAAATCTTCTCCAATGTCAAAGCGTTCACCATGGCATTCCACCACATGATTGCATCATTCGTGAACATAGCAGTTGCATAACGAACCATGTCCTTCTCAGCACAGTCGCTGATTCGGAATGTTCGCTCAGTTGCTGTTATCCATTCCAGTGCGGCAACCGCATCTCCTAATCCATTAAACTCCACGGCCCCATTTCCTTTGAAGTCCTTGAAACGACAACCCTTGGGCTTGTTAGATGACCCAATGTTGTCATCTCGTTCCTCGTTGTTTCCTCCTTCCTTCTCCTTGTTCTTTCTTTTATCCTCTCTTCTTTTAGCATCGGCCTCATCTCGAGCCCGAAACTGGTCTTGTATCATCTTATACTGCTCGGCCATCATGGCTAGCATCATCTCTCTTGCTTCCTCAGGTGTCATTCCTCCAGACATGTTCTGAAAATATAAACATATAACTTGTTTAATAACATGTCATTAGTTTAAAGACACCACTTATTTGTCCCGTATGATAGTCAATCACTTATAATTACTAGATCATAACCTATCTTAGTTCAGATCATTACTTAGACCACTACATATCATTACCTAATGTTTGAGATCAAGACCTCACGGACACTTGAATCTCAAACAACTGCTCTGATACCATCTCGTGTGACACCCTTGCCACAACAACCACCAATTACAATACACCCAGGATTAATTACCAACATACAATAACATAATGATCTGATAACCTAAATTAAGTGCGGAAGCATTAAAAACATAAATAAAGTAGTGCAACAAGTGTTAAACACCCTACGGTGCTATAAGGTACCAAGTCTAAGTCTACACACCCATACATTTGTTACAATCATCCAGAATATATTACAACATTGTCCAAATCACGATTACCGATTAAATAGTGCCGAGTCTCCCAAATCTTCCAAATGACCTAACTAGAAGGTCCAGCAGTAGATTTTCCTTTGCCTGTAAAAATACAACAACTAAAACGTAAGCGAATGCTTAGTGAATACATAGATTACGCATTTTATAAGTCTTTATGAAGCCCAAGAGTAATCCCGACGACAAACGTCGTATACTCTCTTCGTACACCAAGTACGGACCAGAGCCGCAGCCCCTTCGAGCCCAAAGCTCGGCATTTATACATACCATCTGAGACAAACGTACGATCGGGGATGACATACTGCCTACCGGGCCTAGGAGGGATCAGCTCCAGGTCATATAGCACAGTAACATCAGAGTAATCGATGCGACCCACCGGTCCATCACTAGATGCACAACAACCGAAAGGACATGCAACAAGTAAGAATGTGCATCTAAATCTACGCAAGTTAGTAGAATTCCAAACAATCAATGAAACAACAGGTCTCAGCAGGCAAAGCTTACATAAACAAATATAAACATGCGAAATCTACTGTACTCACAGTGGGTGCGTAATTTATCTTTTAACCGATATTATTTCTCTTCGGGCTTTCAACCGGATCCACCAAGTACCCCACTGTGGGTTAAACAACACCACAAGGGACCTGTTATATCAATTACAACAATTCCTCATATCATTAACCGTTTAAATCCATAAAATCAAGTTTCGTAAATTTGGCGATATTTTCCCCCGTTTCGGGTACATGTCTAAATTCGAACTATAACTAAAGTTTGAACCATTTCATGTTCATACATTGTCCTTTGAATAACTCTTGCCATTCTATGTGTTGTTTATAAGTTTCATTCAAAATATACAAGTTTAGAGAGTATATTTCTCAATTTTAGGCATTAAACTCGAATTTAATGGGTTAGATTCGAAACCATGCATCAGATTCGAATCATATGCATCAGATTCGAACCCTTAGGGTCAGATTCGAACTCACCTTCGAATCTAGGGTTAGATTCGAACCCCATACCACAAATTCAACTTCCATTCGAGTTTAGGTGATAGATTCGAACCTCATGCATTAGTTTCAAACCCCATTCGATTCTGGGCATAGATTCGAACCATCCATTCGAATCTAGGGGTAGATTCGAACCCCCCCCCCCCTTTCGAATCTAATGTTACACTCGAAAACACACTCGAATCTAGTACCAAACTCGAGTTTGTTCTTGCATTTCGACTCTGTTCTTGACATATTCGAGTCTGATCATCATTTCAGCTTAAATCCTTCATTTCTAAGTCAAAAATCATGCATATATCATGTATGATACCTAGATTCGATTCTATTATGCATATACTATCATAATCTTGCAGTATTTCAAGCAAAACAAGCTCCAATTTACATAAAATGACAGATTCGAATTCTAATTTACTTCAAAACCGAAACTATAAACTTAAAAGGATCGATTCTTACCTTAATTCGTATGAAATCAGAAATCCGATTGTAGATTGTTGTTGTACTCCTCGATACCTTTCCGTTGACGTATAATTCTCAAAAATCTGACGGTCGGTTTGTGAGATAACTTAGAGAGATGTAGAGAGAACTTCTAGAGAGATAAAGTAGTGAGATAGTGTAAAATAGAAAAATGAAGCCTATTGCCCTTTATATACAACTTTCGTCATTTTTGCACATTTCACCACTCGAACTAACCGGTTCCATAAAATACTGATTTAATCTTAGAATTATCATAAATAACTTTTTAATTCCTTAATATTCCATAACAATGATTCTGAGTTCAATTTTCTTAAAAATAGTAACAAACTTCTAAATAACCCAAATACATAATAATTGCTTAATTTTAACTTAAACATATATTTTCCACTTAATTAACCAAAATACAGTAAAATAAATCCGAGGATGTTACAACATTTTTATATTTGAAAGATCATTATGTGTCTCTTCTAATTATTTTTATATTTTTGTCTTTCCATATTAATTAAAATCTCTAATTAATATATTGACCTCTCTCCTAATAAATAATTCAAGCAGAATTTTAAAAAACAATATTAACATTTATCGTCAATTTAAAAATTTTATTTACCTAACTAACAAAAAGTAATTAAAAATTCTAATATTTACCATACCAAATAACAACTACTAGCTACTTTTTTAGTATTTAGAAAAAACTATAAAATAAATCATAATTATGTCTCCTAATTTTATTTTTTAAAGTTTTTCATGTAATTAATACCTCTAATTAGTACATTGATATCTCTTTATAAGTCACACACCAATTAAAAATATTATCGTCAATTTATCACATTAAAGTTTTATTTTTCAAATTATTAACAATAATCATTTTTTAATAAGAAAGTATAAAACAGTTCATAATAATCTCTTTCTGATTATACTTTTGTTTTTTTATTTCCATATCAATAAATCCCTCTATTAATACATTGATCCCAATACTTATAATTTATTCACTAATCAATATAAATACTAATAAACAGGTAAGTAAAATTTTCATTTGTCATACGTTTAAAGATGTAAGTTGTCATATTTTACATTTGAAATTTATAATTGTTTATTGGTATTTATAAATCGTAACCATTCAATTTATAACAGCCATCTAAATTAAAATACAAAATTGAATTTATTAGAATTAAACTTTAATTATCGTCTATTATTATAAATTCAATACTTTAAATAAAAATGATATTTATTATTTATTTTTCTAAAATCCGACCCATGTAATATATGGGTAATAAACTAGTTAATAATAATATAATAAATCTGAAACGTTGAATTCATGTTTACGGCTATATTATGCATTTCAAACCGCTAGATGTATATACTGGTTTTTTAATTACTTAATTAATTACGATAACTTACATGTGCAAATTGCAATTAATTATTTGTTTATTTAATAATAAAAGTTATAAAAACAACACACTTGTAACTTATGCTTCAAAAGTTGTACCTTAATTCAATCAATTGTCTTATAAACTATTCATTTGGTTAGAAAACCACTTACTCAACCAGCGAAAGTATGGTGAAGCAAAATCTCTTATTTCTAATTTGTCTCCTCATTTCCTCTTTTTCATCTTCTTCTTCGTCTTCATCTTTATGCCCCATAGATTTCAACTATGTTAGAACCTTCCCTTGGGATGCTTCCGATTGCATCGTCACCGGAAACTGCTGTCAAACTCTCCGGAGCCTCTTCGGCATCGGCCTCGCTCACCACCTCAAAAACACCTCAAATTTCTTGCTCCCGAACCAGCAATCCGCCGATGCTTGTCTTGACGATTACGAGTCGCAGCTTTCTTCGATTTCTTTCCCACAAAACTTCTCCAAATGCCTCACCACCCGAAACGAATTCGTTGCAAGCCCGAATAGCTGCGCTGGGATCTTTACGTTATCCGATTGGGTCGAAAAAGTTGGCCGAACCAACGGGTTGGAGTCATCTTGCGACGTGGATTTTGCCGGGTTTTTAAGGTGTCCTTCGTGTCTTGATGCGGGTATGGCTGTTAATTCACGGTTAGTATCCATGAGCCCGAACTCAACGAAATGTTTCACTTTTACTGTTATATACGCTGCTGCGATCGTCAACAGTTTCGGTCCGGAAGACACTCGGACCGCGGGTTGTATACTTGGTGTAACTTTGGCCAAATCAAGATCCAAATCAAGATCGAAGAAAAATATGATTTTTGCGATTTCGGGAGCTTTGATAGGAATTCTTGTGGTTCTGGCTGTGGTTTTGGTTTATAAAAGATATAAAAAGAAGAGGAAAGAAACTCAACTTCATAAAGATTATGTAAAAAATGTGAAAGCTCGTGTTTTGCCGAACACTGGTGCGAAATGGTTTCGTATCGCCGAGCTTGATGTAGCCACAAACGGGTTTTCGCAACAAAATTTCATCGGTGAAGGTGGATTCGGGGTTGTTTACAAAGGAACCCTCTCCGATGGAACTGTCGTCGCTGTTAAAAAGATGACCAGCTTCGACACAGAAGCGGACCATGATTTCGTGAACGAGGCAGAGATCATAAGCAAGATTAGACATAGAAATCTTCTACCGTTGCGAGGGTTTTGCGCAACGAGTGATCCGATCAAAGGAAACGAAAGGTACCTTGTTTATGATTTTATGCCAAATGGTAGTTTATATGATCATATATTCGACAAAAAGACATCAAACAAAAGGTTAAGTTGGCCTCAACGAAAATCGATCGTTCTCGATGTAGCTAAAGGTTTATCTTATTTGCACGACGGGATCAAACCCGCGATATTTCATCGCGATATAAAGGCGACAAATATTCTTTTGGACTCGAATATGAAAGCGCTAGTAGCAGATTTCGGATTGGCTAAGGAAAGTAGAGATGGACAGTCTCAGATGACCACTAGAGTTGCGGGAACGTATGGATACGTAGCGCCTGAGTACGCTATTTACGGACAATTGACAGAAAAGAGCGACGTTTATGGTTTTGGGATAATCGTTCTCGAGATCATGAGTGGGAGAAAGGTGCTTGAAATGAATAATGATTCGGGGATGGTTTTGATCGCGGATTGGGCATGGGAGATGGTGAAATCGGATCGAGTTGAAGAGGTTTACGATGATTCGATGAGAGAAGACGGGACAAAATTGCCAATGGGTGTGATGAGTAGATTCGTAAGAGTTGGATTACTTTGTGCGCATACGATGGTGGCACTTCGACCTACGATTTCGGAAGCTCTAAAGATGTTGGAAGGTGACATTGATATCCCACGGTTGCCGGATCGACCACCGCCTCTCGGTCACGAAGATTTTAGATCGAGTTTTCGGATCGACCATAGCAGCAGTATGTGGTCGAGTAGCGAAGGATCAAAGACCAGTTTCATGAATTGAGTGAAGAGCAAATATCGTTAAAATTGCATATATTGTATCAATTTCAATAGCAAATTATATGAATTATGAAAGTTATGGGAGTGTTTTTTAAAATGAGTAAAGTCAAAGCTAAAAACCAAAATATGTGTACTTTTTCAGGTTTGAAAAATGTTGACCATAAAATGTGCCAAGTTGATGCCCTTTGCCAGCTCATGCCGACAAAAATTTAATTTTTTTTTTATAAGCTAAAATTCCTTTGATCTTGATAGCCCGCGTAATAGCCCGTCACAAGTATCTCTGTGGTGGATCTCATCTCATAACATCGCTTTATCTCATTACATCCACACATATATCAGAATGATAAACGAATGACAGATCAAACACGAGGTGCATCTTCCCATTCGCAAACATAATCACATACATGAAAAGACTTAGAAAATAAGGTGTGTGATTTAAAAAGACTTGTGTACACACCTCGTTGATAGCGGCTAACTCTAAATGATCCCCTGTAGTCACTTCCCCGACTTGGTCCAATATCTTCCTGTCCCTATCCACATAGCGATATCCCAAAATATCAATCCAAGTCTAACAGATGTACACTTAACACTTGATGACTGAAACATAATGGATATGATCCCCGGATCTAGCCCAAATAGGCCCTAAGCCCCAAAACCCAATTCTGGCCCAAAAAGGTTGTTTGCGGTCACGCTGACCCATCGCGGAGCACGCTTGTACCACAGTCTTTGCTCATCAACCCTAGCCCAAACTCGATCTAGCACCGCCTCAAGATTATCGCAGCCGCTCTTAGGGAATCGCCACGCGATTCCTGGACGAACTGATTTCTTTGTTTCTGTTTCAGCTACGATCCAACGAGTCTAATCCCCAACTTCATTTCCATGTAACAAAACTCAGTAAAAACGACATGCAAACATTATAAACATGTCTGTAAGCCAATTCTCAACTTTTTCCAACAAATAACTGAATAACACAATCAAAACCCTTTGAAATTCAAGGTTTCTTAGTTTGGTTACTTGAAGAACACAAAGAAGATGACGAGAGAGGATCATCAAAGAATTTCAGCAATTAAATCCATTCAATTTACCTAATTCGTATCTGTTACAACCTCAGGAAACACACGCACACACATTTAGATGCTTTCTTTGAAGCGAAGTAAGCGAGGGAGATGTTTAAACGTGTATTACATATACACATTTAGTATATCACGGGTTCGACACCCAATTCTAAATTTTGTTATCCCAATCTCGAGTTTAATATCAAAACATCATAGTTAATCTAGTGAATTTATAATTATTAATAATATACTAAAATTATAATCTAAAGTCACGTCAGATTCAACACGTATCAATTCCACTAATCGCATTATAATTGGACCATGCATGATAAATCAATAAATTAATTATCCAATAAGATAATTTCACATATCAGATGTAAAAGCAGGATATTACATTTTTAATTAAAGGTAAGATTGATTTACATTTGATCAAGGAAGCTGAAGTGGCCGGATGGGAAGGCACAGGTGAAAGCTAGACGGCACGCGCCTAGTAGCGGTGTGCGGTGGATGCACGTTGTCGATAGGTGAATGCGTTGGTGGTTTGATTGTCTTTCATTTGAGACATAATTTAAAATGAAACATTGGTCATTTAGAAAAAATTAACTATAAAGATATGTTAATCAAAGCCCTTGGGACTCGTATGTTTTTCTAAAGGAAATAAAGGATATATTAGATAAACTAGCAAAAAATGCAAGATATAATTGTAGTGTTTTATTAGAATTAGAATTGGAGCTTTTAAGTTTTATGATTTTTCTCT
Source organism: Centrapalus pauciflorus (assembly GCA_020465985.1). NCBI lineage: Eukaryota > Viridiplantae > Streptophyta > Magnoliopsida > Asterales > Asteraceae > Centrapalus > Centrapalus pauciflorus. Next base: position 58,639 of record JAANYP010007501.1, read on the forward strand.
TGCTTTTGGCTCGCTGACTCGCTCAACATCTGGCTTTGGATTTTTAAATTTGTTGAGTTTGAGCATTTGTTAATTTTGTTTGTTACATTATATGTATATACTTTAATATAAAAATAAGAGTAAAAGACATTTTTGGTCATTGTGGTTTGATGGTTTACCCAGATTCAGTCCCTTAACCTTAATAAGGTCAAATTTCATCCCTATTTTGCTAATTTTGTGCTCTTTTAGTCCCTCATCCGTTAAACTTAACGACACAACCGTTAAATTTGTAAAACCGACATTTTTACCCTTTCAATTGAGACGCTTTTAGTCCCTATGGTTTTATTATTTACCCAATTATAGTCCAACATTTATTTTATTTTATTTTATCTTTACAATTATATTATTTATAGATATACTTAATTTATTATAAACACACTTATTTTATTTATAAATATACTTATATTTTAATATTTTATTTACATCTACTATTGTTCGTAATTTATTTAAAATTTAACTTTTATTTTAATTAAAATTATATATTTTCTTTACTAATTTATTTAAAGTTCATATTCTTTATTAATTTTAATTGTTATAATATTATATTTTATATATATATATATATATATATATATATATATATATATATATATATATATATATATAATTTATGTGTCGATAATTGATTAGGTTGGAAGATGCTTGGAAGAAATAGTGACTTTGGAGAGGAAAAATATCGACGATATTATATTTACTTAAACACAACTAACAAAATTACATATATAAATGTCAACAATAAAATTAAAAAAATTAAAATTAATAAAGAAGATGAACTTTAAATAAATTAGTAAAGAAATATATATTTAAATTAAAATAAAAGTTAAATTTTAAATAAAATACGAACAATAGTAAATGTAAATAAAATATTAAAACATAAGTATATTTATAAATAAAATAAGTACGTTTATAATGAATTAAGTATATCTATAAATAATATAAGAGTATTATAAAGATAAAATAAAATAAAATAAATGTTGGACTATAAATGGGTAAATAATAAAACCATAGGGACTAAAAACGTCTAAATGAAAAGGGTAAAAATGTCATTCTTACAAATTTAACGGTTGTGTCGTTAAGTTTAACGGACGAGGAACTAAAAGGGCATAAAATTAGCAAAATAGGGATGAAATTTGACCTTATTATGGTTAAGGGACTGAATCCGGGTAAACCATCAAACCATAAGGACCAAAAATGTCATTTACTCTAAAAATAAAATGATACTTTAAAAATATCTTCATCAACATCTACTGAATGTTAAGGATAATTTGATTTTACAAATTATATATGTAGCTTTCTAATTCTGAATGTGACTTTCTATTGAAAACATGAATTCTTTTAGGGTGGTGGGAGTATCCATCATTTCAAATCTGATCTTTCATATCACGTTAAAACAACATCAGTTTTTTTCATTCTATCTCGTTCATCTTACTATTTCAAAATACACATATTTCTATCTCTTAAATTTCAATTAAGAGAGGGAAGGGCATTTCGAGATGGAGAGGCCAAAAGGGGGAAAAGTTTGTTTAGGGGCTGCATTAGGCAGGATGGTGTTTCTGTCGGAACCAATCCCATGTGGCACTCCGAATAAATAGGTCTCGGGATGAATACTTCCTTGTAGTTAGGTTATATTTATCGGTAAATGTGTTCAGGTTTATTAGTTAGCTAAAGTAAGTGTAAATTTGTGATGGTCTCGGTTGAAAAAATTCCTAAAACCCCGAAACGATTAAAACCCTTCATATATCATGTCCCCTATGTTTTTCAAGAGTGGCTAGTTAAAAGGGAGGTAATTTCTCACTTACGATATGTTGATGATGTACTTTTCTTTGGAAATGGAGTCAAAGAAATATTCAAAATGTATTAAAGATCCTAAAACCCTTTGAACTATTTTGAACGAAAAGGAAGTAGAATCTTGGGCCTACAATATCGGTTGTGAACAAGGATTTTTTCCATTAAACCATCTCGATCTTCCTCCTAAGATCAAAAACTAGAATTCGGTGCTCGAGAAGATAAAAATTTAACTAGAAATTTAAATATTGAATGCGTTTTCTTTTGGTGGTAGATTAAGGACGTGTTTGACAACCAACATTTGAAACTAAAAAATTAGATATTGAAAGCGATGTCTTTTGATTAAAAAGCTTTTTGAAAGTTCTAGTTATTTAATTTTTCATAACTCTATAAATTTTGACTACTAGAAGTAGAGTTTTAAAACGAAATAGAAAATTTTAGTTAAATAAAAAAATTATTTTTTTATTCTTTGAATAATCATGAGAGAATTGTTTGAATAGCAAGAACTTCTTACTGTTATTATTATAACAAATCTTGTAACTTTTATCCAAATAAAAAAACAAATTTGCTGTTCATTCTCGATTATAGCATTTAACAGGTAAACAATAAAATTTAACCGGTAAAAAAAGTTTTACACGGGATTTATTTTTATGTTTTTTTGTTATGCAACAATCAGTTCTATATTTTATCGTTTAATATATTGTTTGAAATAACAACCTACTTGTTGTTTACTGGTTAAATGCTATAATCGAAAGCAAACCAAGGCCTCGTTTGTTTTCCATTAAAAGCCTCTTAAAAATATCTGAATTCTAAATTTCAGATCTATAATAAATTAAGACCGTTTGTTTACGTTTAAACTTAAGAGGTTTAAACCTCTAAATTTACTTCTTAAAATTAAAAGGAAGACCTTTGGTCTGATTTTTAGTTTACAACCTTAATTTTATATTCTCCAAACAAACAATCGTAAGATCGCCTCTTAATTTCAGACCACCTCTTAATTTCATATGTGATTTTCAGACTTAATTTGAGATATACTACAAATTTTACGATATTACTACTAAAAAAAATAAAAATTACGAGCATTCACCTGATAATTGCATCCCACGTTCCATAATTGTATTCATTGTCATATTTCTTAGATATTTGATGCAGTTTCAAGTATTTTGCATGCCTCGATTTGTCTTTGATGCTATTAGAACTTTTTGAAACTGTAATTTTGAATAACTTTACCGATTGCATGGTCTGAATCACTGATCTCATTCGGTAGTTTTTTTGGTCTTTACTATTCTTCAAGTAAATCAATCTCTCTTTTTTACTTTTTTCTCTTTTTTTATTATTATCAATATTTAGTTTTTAAGCAAAGCCGTTACATATTTACATCAACTTGTATAAATCAAATTGTATTGGAATTCAGTAAAATGTAGCGATTTGTTCGAGGCCATAATTAAAACTGAACATGAATTTGACAGGCACGGAGAATCGCTCTTGCTGTCGCCAACCTTCAATGCAATAGTTCACCATTTTTACCGGCGACATTGCTCTGCAAATTGGCTTTTTTTTTAAACATACCACAACAAAACCCTAATTTTATAATCTACCTTCGTCTTATGCACTTTTTGCTCAATCTCAAAAATTCATTTTTTCTCTAAAGTACATCTAACAAAAATAATCATGGAATCAGAATGCAATTGGCTTAAAAAGGGGATCTCGTCGTATCAATAATCAACTCTAGGGTTAGAAAAGTTTGATGGCGTATCATAAATGATCAATTAGAGAAAAATCAAACCGACTGGTTAGAATCTCACTACAAATGCTATTGACAGGGGAAAAAGTGATTCGATACATCGATTTAAACAGAGATACGAGGTTAAGAGAGAGATTGATTGCTTACACAAATGAGGCTCTTCAACCACGATTTCTCTGTTTAAACAAATGATTAGAATCAACTGCTATTTGGTAATATCCGAAAAAGAAAACCGATCGGGAAAAAAGAAAAAAAAAACCAGAGATCGGAAAAGATGACCGGAAAATGGTAGATTTTGTATTTGGTAGGTGTAGGTTGGTGGTGATTGAGGTCTGTGTTATATAAGGGGGAGTGCGTGGGTATAAGGGTATTGTTTCAAAACCCTAATAGGAACCGCCGCCTTCATTGTTTTGTTGGTTTTTTTTTTTTTTAAATTCCTAATGATTTTTCCAAGGGAAATTTGCGCAAAAAACCCTAAAGTTGGACAATTTTTGTGATTAAAACCCCTAACCATTTTTTATTGCACAAAAAACCTCTAACCGGTAAAATCTTTTGAAATTAGGACGTTACCTGTTATAATAGGTTGCTATGCTTACATGGCACACACGTGACGTCCACATGGCAAACCCGATTTACGTGGTGCCTACGTGTCGCCACATGTATAATTCTTAAACTGAATTTTTACATAAAAAACCCCGAATTTGATGACTTTTTTTTATAAAAACCCTTAACTATTTTTTTTCTCACCTCTAACCAACAATCATATTTACCTCATTTCTCTACCCCCAGCAACTCCGATTACTATATCCCCTCCTATACGTTCAATGTTGTCTATTTTTATGTATGTATGCTAGATTAACTTTTGCCTCTTAATCTTGAATTTTTTACTTTAATTGTGCCGATGCAATCGATTTTGTTTTGTGTTCACGAGTTGCATTTTTAGGTTCGGCTTTATGTTCAATTTCGTTTATTTATGTTTCATTTTAGCTTTAGAATATGATGAGGCAGAACAATGAGGTTTGCTAGAGCCTAAAGGGTGGATGTTTCATTGGGAAACGAATTCTTTGTTTAATAATTTTTTTAATAAATATCAATGTCATCTAAATGCAATCAGTGAAGACTCAATTTTAATTATATTTGTTGGTTTGAGGTTTTTTATCAAACGAAAAATGGTTTGGGGTTTTAATTGGAAAAACTAAACAAGTTGGAGGTTTTTTACGCAAAAATCTATTTAAAAATATAACACATCATCAAGTTGCAACCGGTTTAACCGGTTGCAGGTCAGATTTTTTGAAAAAGACCCAAATTTACAAAGTTTTAACCGGTCGGAAAAAATCCCAACGACTAACATGCTGTTACATTTTGAGTGATTAACTATTAAAATTATTATTTTTAATAAACTTCGAAGCTTTATAAATTAATGATAATCTAAACTATTTTTTTTAATCAGTTAAGTAAACTTGTATTTTAAAGGGTTAATACTTAATAGCCATTTTGACCATTTAAATTTCAGATTTTTTTGATTTAACCACTTAACTATTTTTTGTCATGATTTAACCACTAAACAATTTTTCTACACATGTTTAGTCATCAAACGTTTTATACTGATTAAACTACTGAAAATTGACTCGATTTGGCTACTAAATTTTGCACCGGTTGGACCATTAGTGTTATTTATTTTCTCCAAAGTAGAACAATAAACTAAAGTTTAGTGACTAAATCAGAACAAAAAATAGTTTTATGGCTAAATGAAATAAATCTAAAAGATGGATAATCAAAGTGATACTTAACCTTGTTTTAAATAATTAAGTATCTAAACCTTATTAAAAAGAATTTAAATGATTTCAACTAAAAAACGATTAGTTCTAAACTTTATACAGAAGGCTGATTAAATTTCAATCATCATAAATATTAAGTTACTAACTTTTCAAAAAATCTTTTTGATTCATGAATAAATAATCACTAAATTTGTAAACAGAATGCTAAAATGTGCAATGAAAATATTAAACGATGATAAGGTGTCGCTAAATATCTATTTAGAAGTCAGTCGTTTATATTGTTTGATTTAGGCGAAAATCATTCATTTTTATAAATTTTGAGAACTTAATCATTCAAACAAAATGTTCAGTGACATCCCAACTTCTAATTTGGTAAATGGAATCATCTAAGAGGGTGTTTGGATTTGCGTTTGAAATAGTGCTGTAGCGTTTTGGAAACTAATAATCAGATAATAGCTGTAACAAAAAGAGCTGCAGGAAATGTAGTGTTTGGTTTAGCTTCTGCTGTTTGCTATCATAATTATTAAATAATCAGTTTTTAAAGTGTTTGGATTTGCGTTTTTACTTGTAAAATGACCAAATAATCACTTATGAAGCAAATAAGCTACAATTTTTAACTTATGAAAAAGTGTGGTAAGATTAACGCTAAACGCAAATAATCACTTATTAACGTATGCAATCCAAACACTTTAAACTAATTATTTGCGTTATTGTAACGTAATAAGCTGATAATCTAGTTCATAACGCAAAACCAAACACCCTCTAATTGATTGTTTAATTTAAACCCGGTGCTAACCCAGTGCTAACCCAACGCCCAATATATTACTATACCTAACATTTACCATACCAAAACGCACCGTTTTGGAGATTACGACGTCGTTTTCGTTTTCCTTCTTCTTCCCTTTATAGCCGGTCGCTTCTTCTTCCCAAAACTAACCATCAATTTTGATCCTTTTTGGAAGGCTCGATGCACAAGCAGAAGCAGAGAAATCATAGCTTCTTTGTTTCCAACTTCCCATTGATGGCTCGATGCACAAGCAGAGAAATCATAGCTTCAATCTGTCAATCGATTTTATCATTCGATGCACAAGCAGAAGCACAGAAATCATAGCTTCTTTGTTTCCAACTTCCCATTGATGGCTCGATGCACAAGCAGAGAAATCATGGCTTCAATCTGTCAATCGATTTTATCATTTGCCCTAGAGTGATGATGTATGCTTTACGGAAAACAAAAGCATATAGCGGACTCTCAATTTGCAGGTGCTTACATCTATGTTTATGCGATTTGAGTGTAGGTTTTGCAATTTTACATGAACCCTAAAAATTAAAGGTTCGTAGATTCTTCTATTCTGGGTTTCTTTGTTTGTTTTGGCTATGATTTTCATTCTGTTTGCACAAAAAAAAAACCCAGATGTCAAAATTGATGATTTACTTGGTAAGAAGAGAACAACAATGGCAACCTCACATCAGCAATACCAACTACAATGAAATAAGAAATTCTGTCCTAAAAAGGTTAGTGTATCCATCATTTTTTTTCTAAGAAGTTAGCTTTCATAAATAACCTTTGGTGCTAACTCTCGATTGAAAGTAGTCTCTCAAATCTTGGTACTAACTCTCCCTAGCACAACCTTACACAAATGCTTCTCATTAAGGTTGAGTCTCTTGATAGGCATATCTTTGGTCTCAAATTCTTTGTTTTTTTGTTGAAATGCTACTTTTCCTGTTTTCCTGTTTATTTGTGTTGATTTTGCCTCTCTTTGTCTCAATATGCTTATTTTTTATGTGTATTTCTCCATAGATGACATCTTTCTTTCACAGTATTCTGTTAATATAAACACTAAACAAAGTTGATTTACCAACTTAATACAACTTATTCATAGAAATGTTAATTTGAAAGACATCAAAATCAGAGATTCAATTACTATGAAAAATTGATTGTGGTATAGAAGATTTTTTCTCCATGCTAAGATTTTCTTAATGAGTACAAAAGTTTGAGGTGCACGAAATGGACTTAACTAGCTACATTAACAATCCTAGATTTTTGAAAAAAATGACAATACGATCTTAATATTAACTGAAGACTAACACTCTTAAAATCTTTAGCAAATTAACTGTTGCCTTTGTTGCCTTTGATGTCCTGGTGATGTGAGTGACATCTTGAATGTAAGTTTAAGATGCCTTTTTGCACCATCCTTTACTTTTACTTCAATTATAATAGTTACTCTAATACTTGGATTTAATCTAATGGTAACCTAAAATTGATTTGATTATAGATTATTTGAGATGATTATTGACTAAACATTATTACTTGATATTCAAGCACATACCATAATGTTTAGTGCAGGATCAAAATCGATGTGAGCAATTCCATCAAGATTCATAACCAAAATTGACTTAAATCATTTGTCTCTAAACAATATAACTAACAACTATGTTTGGACCCTTTAAGATCCTCAAGCCTAATACTTTCAAATGTAAAGCTATATGTGCAACGTACATACTCAATTGAATTCATACAATATAGCACTTTTATGCATGTTAAATCATAAATAAAATCCTGAAGTCTTATGAGTCATGCCACAAGCATATTTTAGCATTAAAAACAACTCAAAAGGCATGTCATTTACAAATCTACTTACACCTCATTTTGCATCTATATCATGTCTATTTTTTTAACATAAAAAAACATTACTTTAAGGCCCCATAGCCAGCCATAAAGAAGTCCAATTGAGCCAATCCACTTTCCTAACAAACCAAATTTGTTTGGTACCAACTTACAGATTTCAATTTTCATTTTTCACTTCACTTGAATGCACATATATGACCATATCCTTTCCATTATGAAAGAACTAATGAAAAAAAATACCAAACCAAACGTATCACACTAGCAAACCCTACAACTTTTATGGAAACTTTGATGCCAAAATTTGTTTAATGTTCAAACATATACCCAAATTATAGTTTAGGGACAAACCAGAATAGCAAATTCAAAAACCAGTTGTAAGTAAACTACATTTGCAATGATAATCTCACCAAAATTCATAACCAAACTCATGAAATTTTTTGTTTTTTTTAACTCTTTTAACAACTACAAAGTGTTGCTAATGATAATGTATAAACATCATAAATCCAAAAAAAAAATTATTTAAAAACCCTATTAACAACAAGACCTTTGATATGCCATCCAAAAAAGAAATATGTTTAGACCATATATAATTTTTAAAATCTGTTTACAGCTATAAAGAATGCGTACCAAGATGCAATCATTTTTTTTCACAAGAAATACTAAAACCCCCTTTTAAATTAAACACAAAACTGCAATAAAACAATCCTTAAGGCCAAAACTATAATCATCTAAACACCTAATTATGGCTCCAAGCCTTCAACATACGTCTTACTTCTTAACGTCAACAATTTCTATGTTCTAATTACTTCTCAATTTGTTTCAGTAATCAAGTGGACTTTGTAGTCTCAAGGTATATATAGAAGCTGGAAATGTCAATATTTATATATATACTACCAACATTTATGAAAGTCAAATGCACCGTTTTGGTGCTAAACTATGTCTCTTTGAATGTCTTTCTGGTTCTTTTACTCATCACTCCTATGTGTCTTTGCAATAGTCGTTGCCCCAAATTCTCCATTATCCCCACTCCCTAACTCTTCTCTAGGGTATGTGGTTCTAACTAGATGCGATATCTTCTAGATCTCGATTCCATAGATATTTTTATTTTTCTCACGATGTAGGTGTTTATGCGATTTTGGGTCCTGACTTCCACTGATTCTTCCATTTAATTATTCACTTATTTAAGGTATATATGTGTGTTAGCGATTTTAGGTATGGAAGAGCATGTTTTTCCTCCCCATCGATCTTACCTTTGCGACAACCATTGATTCGAAGATAAGCCATGATCATGTCCCTCTCCCCTTCAACTTTCAGGTATGTATTTGTGTTAACTACAAATGAATATAGGTGGAATGTGATTTTGGTGTGTAAATTACTTATTTTATACACACCTTAAAAAATCAAGGGATTTTAGATTACTTTTTTGGGTGTGCTTTTTTAGTTGTATGGACCAACCGTTTATGATGTCATGAAATCTAACCCAATTTGTATCTTTAAAACCAATACTTAAAGCTTCATTACCATAAAATGTTATAAATTCATGGGCAGTATAGATATAATAAACCTATGCCATAAAACTGATATTAAACAACCATCAACTCGGATGAAACAAACCAACATCCACAATAGAAAAAAAAAAGCATGCAACCAACAAGTGCACACAAACTTGCTGTCAAATAGCAGCCAATATAGATATAAAATGCCAATAAATTTATAGCATATAGAAGAAAATTAACAACACACCTCAACTTGCAACCTAGGCAAAAGTTGATACTTGGTGTCAAGACAATGCCAATAGGAAATGACCAATGAACCAAGTTAAAATTGCATATAAATCTTTCCACAGTGGCACCAAATTTTGACCCAATATATACAACAAAGGAGCTAATCAATAAAAGTTTGTTGCAAATGTACATAAAAAAAGTCTTTACTTTCCTAAAATCTGCTGTAAAAAGCTCACAAAATCAGCCTTATCAAGGTTTTTTATGGTCCCATTTAAGGCCTAAAATAAACTTCAAAATCTAACTCTTACAATTATATAGATCCCTTTATCAGTATTTGCAATTATCTGCATTAGTGCATTATAATAATTTGTATGCCATCCATGATGAATTTAAAAAAGTATAACACAACACAAATAATTTGCCTAAAACCATCTCCAAGTTGCCGTTCAAAACCTTGAAAACAACTGGAAAAAACCAACAAACCCAATATTTAAAGCATAAATCGGGACATAATAAACCATCCATTGTAGCCAATTTATTAATTGTTCAAGTACCACACTAATAAACTAAAAAGAGCAACTAAAAAACTTTGAAGTATGATGATTTACAACTTTATTCATACTATCAAAATCACATTTGATATGGGGCTGGTTTTTGCATTTGTTCTTGCTATTTTTTAGTATCAATTCAATTGTATAATGAATATAGTGTTTGAATGTGTTTTTTTGTTTCAACTTTGTATTCATTACCATTAATTCACCTAAAGATCGTTATATTTTACTTATTATTTGTTAAGCATTTGATGCTAGTCAAATGACCATTTAGCATGAGGAAGAAGATAATTATAAATTTGTTTAGGAAGTCTTTTCGTGGGTCCATCCACATAATTTGTGACCTAATTTCGTTAATCAGACAATATTAAGTTCTTTGACAGCATCTAAAACAAGTACATGAGTAATCTATTAGCCATGTAGATTCAATTTTATTTCTTCGAATTCTAGCAAATATTTCAATTAAATCAATTCTTGGTTTTATATTAATTTTCATGTATTATTGTTGCCTTGTCAAATTTAGTGACAATGAAGCCTTTTTTCCCATCAAAAGGAGAGATAGTTGTCTATTGAAGGATCTTCAACGTGCATGTGCATGTGTATGTATGAATTCCTTAGGCCTGATTGTAAATTTTGGATAGCACAATTATCATGTTTCATTATGTTCATCTTGACCACAATAATTTGAAGCCCATGAATTTCCACATAATTTATGACCTAATCATTCCACCGCCTACACTTTTATGTTTCAACAATGGATTATAATTACTATCCATTTCATAATTTGTAACCTTGTCAAATATTATTTTAAAGATAATAATTTTAAATGTTACCTTATATTTTGGACTGACTAGAAACATAGATGATCACAAGAGAAGTGACATATCGTTGGATGGTAGAACCAAAAAATTAGTGAACCAAAACTGAATAAACAAATATTCGTAACTCTGAATATATTAATTTCTCTTGCTTCATTGGTGTGACACAATTATAATCTCACAATGTTTATTAGTAACGGAAACGGAGATACAATCCTGTTGCTTAATTAGTGTTCTTATCAACTTGGAAAATGAAATATAATGCTACATATGTAGTCATTGAATCATTAGTTTATAGAGGAGGCTAACATGTTATGTAAGATGATACAATATAGTTTAGAAAACATATGTGAATTCTTTTCCATGTAGGATTTCATACAATAAAATTCTCTTTTGAATGTAATTTTCATTTCTTATATATTTTCTTTTCAGACGCTGTGAAGAAGAGATTTGAGAAATAAAGATAGTGTAAATTGTATGAAACTTGCAACAGCAGAGTATGTGCGTGAGTTCAACTTCTAGGTAAGTTTATTTACACATATAACATGTATTAGTCGAATGGACTTCTGTAAATTATCCCCGCAACATCGTGCGGGCCATTACAAACCTCGTTAATTACAACATTTCCAATTGAATTTAATTTGGTCTCAATGCTCCTCAGTGCTGCCTTACCGCCACCATTAAAATAAGCTTGTTCAACAAGTCAGGTGTTAGGTTGAATTGAGATTGTTACCTGATGCCTGACAGGTCTGGCTAAGGTCAACTAAGCAAGTCAACATTGGACTGAAGCTCCCCGATACCCAAATAAATTGAATAATATAAATGCAAAAGGAATTTGAAATTAAATGTTAAAGGAATTATTTCGTTTAAATGATTTTACCAAATATTTGGTGTAAATGATTTTAAAAATTGTATCTTTTAAATGGGTAAATTTAGAAAATAAAATATCCTAACATGCTGTTAATGTGTTATATTTTGAGTGATTAACTATTAAAATTATTTTTTTATAAATTAACTCCTAACCTTTATAAATTAATGATTACATTTCTAAACTATTTTTATAAACAATTAACTAAACTTCTACTTTAAAAGTAAGTATCATTTTAACTGTCTAACTTTTAGATTTTTTTGATTTAGTCACTTAACTATTTTTTGTCTCGATTTAACCAATAAACTATTATTTGTATACACATTTAGCCATTAAATGGTTTTTACTAATTTGACTATTGAAAATTATCTCGACTTGACCACTAAACTATTATATTTTGCACCAATTGGACCATTAGTTTTGTGACTCATAAACAAGTGTAAATCAGTAAACAATATATATAAAAGTAGTGACACAAATTTATGAAAAGCTTCAGTTGGCGAGGTCGTTGGATTTTGCGAGTTGTTCCTATCATTGCTGGATGTGATTCCAAGAGCCAAGACCAGACTTCCTAATGGAATGTTTAATTGCCTCATAAGTTTCAAAATGAAGTTATGAGATTTTTCTTAGCACTTTTTTCTATACCGATAAATTTTAGAGGGAGAAGTAGAAGGTTACGTGTGTGTATATATATATATATTTATCACTTTTATCATACTTATTATTAAAAAACTATAATTTAATACTCGACGATATTATTCAAATTGGTTACCTCAATCTTTGGGGTGTTACATTGATAGAATTCGTTAAATAAGTAAAACACAATGTTGGGTTGATACAAAAACATAGACTATAATATTAGAAATTTTTGTGTTGAAAAGGCGTTACCATGAACTTGTTAAACATATAAAAACGTAAAGCTAAATGATAAGTCGAAACAATAAATTTTTTAAAAACTTTAGTATTTCGGGTCTATAACAAAAAATATGTTGACGGAAGCCACTAAGTAAATAAAACAAACTTTTAAGCCAACATAAAACATGAGCCATGGTTCTTGAAAAATTTTGTGTTGAAAATACATTAATATGAACAAACAACATTTTATATCATTGTGTTGACATAATGTTTTTAGCTATTTAAGGATTTTTTTTAATCAAAAAGCTAATATTGTGAACTATCTTTTTTGGTAGGGGTGTTCAAAATCGGATATCCGAATTTTCCGATATCTGAAATTTTGAATTCAGATATCGGATTATCCGAATATCCGAAAATTCATTTGTTTAAGTTTTTTTTAAATTAAATCAAATATTTAAATATATAATATACAAATTCATATATCCAAATACACATTAAAGATAAATATATCACAAACTAAATTTATACGGAATTATATTTACTCAAAACGACTAGAAAGATTATAAAAACTAAAATATATTAAATATTAGTTAATAAATATATAATATCAAGATAAAACTCAAAAATATAATAATAATAAACACTCAATATTATGTAAATAATCAATCCTAAAGATATAAAAGATTTATTAACAATTTTTTTTTTGATTTTCGGATTTCGGATTATCCGAATATCTGAAAATCTTAAAATTTTACTAACCGAATCCGAAATTTCGGATAGTTTTGGATCGGATTTTCGAAATTTTATTTCGGATGCTTGGATTCAGATTTTTATGAACACCCCTATTTTTTTGGTCTCGATCAAATACTACTTAAATCCCTAGACATGTGGTTAACGAGGATTTTTTTCTTTTTTTTGAAAACCTTTAAAAAAACAAATTTCTGTGTATATTACGATTCTCTAAATCAAATCAGGTTAGCCCTTGGTTATTTTCTTCTGTTAATAGATTTGCAGGTATTAGATTGGTTTTGCTTTGAGTTAATTAAAAATCTATATCAGGGTTGAAAATTCAATGTATTGTTGTTGTAAGAAATGATTTAGTAGCAGTTGATTTTGTGTTAAAAAATTGGTTCAATTTTGTGGAGATCATAACCAATTGCTTCTTTTTCCTTCTATAAGTTCTTCACATTTGTTGGTGTTTTAAAAGGCATAATTTTTGTTGACAATTATTTTTTTATTAGATTAGATCTAATGTTTGTTTGTATAAACTATTTTTAATGTTTTCCTCTGTAATACCTGGTTATGTGATATGAGTTGTAGGCTATAGCCAAACTGTTATGATGTCTACATCATGCATCCATTTCATTAGTTGTGCAAGATCTTTATGTTGTTAATAATATCTTTATGTTGGTCAAAGTTAGAACATGGCAGTTATGCATTAACCTTTAAGCTTTGTTTTTAATGTTAGTTTTATGTTGCATATTAACCTTTAAGCTTTGTTTTTAATGTTAGTTTTATGTTGCATATTTACAAATTGATTAGATATATTTTAACTCCATCCTTCTTTTGGTCATTTTGTTTGTTTTCAGTTTTGTTTTACTTCAAAGAATAATGAGATCTACGCCTTGAATCTTTCTTGATATATTCGAACGGCTGTGTTTGTGTGTATTCTTGTATTTCATGTAATGTTAGTTGCGGTGATGTTTTATCAGATGAGGTCTGTGGATTTTTCCTTCATAGTGCTATTACTTAGTTTTATTATTTAATAATTTGAATTAATGATTTAACATAAGAATTTATTGTCTAGATCACTGTGATGTTGTAGTTTTGATTGCTTACTAATTGATTAAAGTTTTCATTCTCCAATGGTGAGAAAGTGCAAATTGTGATGTTATGGATTTTTTATTCGTGTGACTAGTAGCTCATTGGAGATTGTGAGCTAAACTTAGTAATCAGTAATTGTTGTATATTATTGTGTATAAAACACTGATAACAAGGGGTTTATATAAAAGATACATTTACACTCTAAACCCTATACTAGTTGCATTCTAATCCCTCTAATATAATGAAACATATAATGTTAGTTGCGGTGATGTTTTATCAGATGAGGTCTGTGGATTTTTCCTTCATAGTGCTATTACTTAGTTTCATTATTTAATAATTTGAATTAATGATTTAACATAAGAATTTATTGTCTAGATCACTGTGATGTTGTAGTTTTGATTGCTTACTAATTGATTAAAGTTTTCATTCTCCAATGGTGAGAAAGTGCAAATTGTGATGTTATGGATTTTTTATTCGTGTGACTAGTAGCTCATTGGAGATTGTGAGCTAAACTTAGTAATCAGTAATTGTTGTATATTATTGTGTATAAAACACTGATAACAAGGGGTTTATATAAAAGATACATTTACACTCTAAACCCTATACTAGTTGCATTCTAATCCCTCTAATATAATGAAACATATAATGTTAGTTGCGGTGATGTTTTATCAGATGAGGTCTGTGGATTTTTCCTTCATAGTGCTATTACTTAGTTTCATTATTTAATAATTTGAATTAATGATTTAACATAAGAATTTATTGTCTAGATCACTGTGATGTTGTAGTTTTGATTGCTTACTAATTGATTAAAGTTTTCATTCTCCAATGGTGAGAAAGTGCAAATTGTGATGTTATGGATTTTTTATTCGTGTGACTAGTAGCTCATTGGAGATTGTGAGCTAAACTTAGTAATCAGTAATTGTTGTATATTATTGTGTATAAAACACTGATAACAAGGGGTTTATATAAGAGATACATTTACACTCTAAACCCTATACTAGTTGCATTCTAATCCCTCTAATATAAGGAAACATATAATGTTAGTTGCGGTGATGTTTTATCAGATGAGGTCTGTGGATTTTTCCTTCATAGTGCTATTACTTAGTTTCATTATTTAATAATTTGAATTAATGATTTAACATAAGAATTTATTGTCTAGATCACTGTGATGTTGTAGTTTTGATTGCTTACTAATTGATTAAAGTTTTCATTCTCCAATGGTGAGAAAGTGCAAATTGTGATGTTATGGATTTTTTATTCGTGTGACTAGTAGCTCATTGGAGATTTTGAGCTAAACTTAGTAATCAGTAATTGTTGTATATTATTGTGTATAAAACACTGATAACAAGAGGTTTATATAAGAGATACATTTACACTCTAAACCCTATACTAGTTGCATTCTAATCCCTCTAATATAAGGAAACATATAATATATGGAAATACATAATAAGGAAACATATGATATAAGGAAATACATATGTGTCTAATATTCCCCCGCAAGCTAAGACCGGGGAACGACCTGTAGCTTGGATCGTAAAAACATAAAACGCTGCGAAAGAAGCGGTTTGGTGAAGATATCTGCAATCTGATCATCGGTGGTTATGAACTGGACCGAAAGCTGCTTGTCCGCAACCTTTTCTCGAACGAAGTGAAAATCAACCTCTACGTGCTTAGTCCGAGCATGGAACACAGGGTTGGCAGAAAGATAGGTAGCGCCGAGATTATCACACCATAGCGTAGGGGTCTTCTTAAGAGGGACTTGAAGTTCGCGCAACAGTGTTTCAAGCCAAGTTAGCTCAGCGACTGTATTAGCTAGAGCCTTATATTCTGATTCTGTTGATGACCGAGAGACAGTCTTCTGTTTCTGTGCAGACCAGGATACTAGGTTTAAACCTAGGTAGATAGCATACCCTCCGGTGGATCGACGGTCATCTGGGCAACCAGCCCAATCAGCATCTGAAAACCCTGTAATAGCGTTATAGGCAGAATCAGTGTAGGCGTGAAGAAGAGTGCTAGAGTCACGCCGAAGCCGTAATCTAAAAGTAGAGGTGCCTTGCAGATAGCGAAGAATCCGTTTAACAGCCGACCAGTGATTTTCTGTAGGGCAGTGCATAAATTGAGCAACTTTGTTGACGGCAAAGGTAATGTCCGGCCGAGTCAAGGTGACATACTGTAGAGCACCCACAATCTGACGATACTTGACCGGGTCGGAAAATGTAGCACTATCACCAAGAGTAAGATTAGCAGTCGTAGTCATGGGAGAAGGAACTGGTTTGGACTGAGAGAGGCTGGCGCGTTGGAGAAGCTCAAGAGTGTACTTCTGCTGAGAGAGAAGCATATCTGAACCCATGCTGGTGACTTCAATACCGAGAAAGTATGATAGGGATCCCAGACCCTGAATGGGAAAGGATTGGCTGAGACTGTGGACCACTGTGTCAATTACTTGCTGGTTGTTACCTGTCAAGACAATATCATCAACATAGACAAGCATGTATAGTAGGATGCCTTGGCGGGAATAAATAAATAGGGAGGGATCGGTTTTGGAGCCCTGAAAGCCGAGCGAGCGAAGAACCGTAGATAGGCGATGAAACCAGGCGCGTGGTGCCTGCTTTAAGCCATACAAGGACTTGTGAAGGAGGCATACATGATCCGGTTTGGTCTGGTCAATGAAGCCCGGAGGTTGTTCCAAGTAGACAGTCTCTGTAAGGGTTCCATGGAGAAACGCATTTTGAACATCGAGCTGCCGGAGAGACCAGCCTTGGGTAACGGCAATAGAGAGAACAACACGGATAGTGGTGGCCTTTACGACTGGGCTGAAAGTCTCCTGATAGTCAATGTCGGGCTGCTACCGAAAACCTTTGGCGACCAGACGGGCCTTGTAGCGTTGGATCTTACCAGTTTGGTCCTTCTTTAGCCGGTAAACCCACTTACAGTTAACAACATTAGACTTCGGACGAGGAACCAGTGACCACGTACCATTCCGCAATAGGGCCGAGTACTCTTCAGACATAGTGTTACGCCACCGAGGATCTTTGTTAGCGACGGAAAAAAGGTGTGGTTCGATGTCGGTGTGGGTTGTATGAAAGGAGGATGCATTATAGGGTTTGGTTTGCTTGGGGTTGGGACGTAAGTTGGCTGGACGAGTACGGGGAGTGGGAGGGGCAGTAGTAGGAGTGGGTGGTTGGGTAGATCTGGGACGACGGTGATATGTGTGAATAAGGGGAGGTGGTTCTGTAGGTGTAGGTGTAGGTGTAAGGGGAGGTGGTTCTGTAGGTGTAGGTGTAGGAATGGGTGGGGTAGGCGGGTTGGAAGGTGAAGGTATGTTAGTGGGTGTGGTGGTAGGAGGGGTGAGTAAAGTGGGGTGTGGATCAGGGTGGGTAGAAGTGTATGGGTCAGGAGGAGGTGTAGGGGAGGGATCGGTGGGGGTTTGGTGAAAAGGAAACGACTGCTCATTAAAGCGAACATGGCGGGCTATGTAAAGGCGGTCGGACTGTGTGTCCAAACAACGGTAGCCATGATGGGTTGGACTGTAGCCAAGAAAGACACAGGGAGTGGAACGGAAGTCCATTTTGTGATTGTTGTATGGACGGAGATGAGGGAAGCATTGACACCCAAAGACTCGAAGGAATGAGAAATCTGGTGGATGTTTGAACAAGAGTTCAAATGGGGAGACATTGGAATTTGTCCTAGACGGCATGCGGTTGATGAGATATACAGCGGTGTCAAAAGCGAAGTGCCAAAAACGTTGAGGGACACGAGACGCGGCGAGTAAGGTGAGACCTGTTTCGACAACATGACGGTGACGGCGTTCAACAAGACCGTTTTGTTCACTTGTGTGAGGACAGGAAAGACGGTGAAGGATGCCGAGTGTGACGTCCTTGTTAATTAATGAAATAATTGTAGCAATCACCAGGATCGACTAACAACCCAATGAGTAATCATGATAATTGAAATTGAATACTTAAATTAGAATTAAGCAAATCCACACTAAAGCAATAGAATACATGTCTACAGTGATAAGAGTCTAACTATTACATCAACATAATTGTTTTAGAAGTAGAAATCCCAGCCCAAAGCTATTACATTCAAGTACCAATAGCTACTAAGGTCTCCGGGATATTGATTTAATATGCTTAAGTAGATGGTCCAGCTACACTCTTGCCTTTGCCTGTAAACAATGTGAGTCAACAGTAAGCTAAATGCTTAGTGAGATAACAGATTATGCATACAACAAATATTTCTTTACAAACAATGTTTAACCATGGGCAGTGTAAGCCCCATGTATGTGAATATCGGCAGTGAAAGCCTCAATGTGTGAGTAAACCATGCAGTGCTAGCATGGGGTGGCAGTTCAATATGCTGATCGGGGATGTGCCGAACCTGACGGGATAACGAGTGGGATGATCAGTCCCCGACAGTGGCCTGCTGTCAGCCCCAGTCCAGGTCGCATCAGATTGTGAAGTAATGATCATGCAGCGCAAGCATGATGTATATAGATGCACTTTCAAATGAACGCTGGCTACATGTGTGTTACATGTCAAGTACGAGTGTGCATCATAACAACAAATCATTTCATGAGTGCCAAATGAAGTATATGAACAACGTGAACATGCCATTGAATGTATAAACATGAATGTAAAAACAATAAATGTTCGAATGATAATCTGCAACTCACAGTGATTGGTTTTGTGACTTGATCCTGAATCAATGTGTGTTTTGATAACACCACAATGATCTGTAATGTAAGTGTAATAGTGAATTAATGTCAGTAATTGCTTAAAAATTGTATTCTGTAATTTTAAATAAAACCCTAGTTGAATTCGGACCACATCCGAATTCGGATGGTCCGAAATCCGGATGGTCCGAATTGGGTCCTAGGTCCGAAATTGGTGGATCCGAAATGGGTGATCCGGATTAGTTGGGTCCGAAATGGGGGGGTAGTCCGAAGTAGGCTAGTGTCCGAAATAGGTTGAGGTCCGAAATTGTTAATGGTCCGGATTGGGGTGAATCCGAAATCACTGTATATCCGAACTGGGATGATGATCCGAATTCGGATGGATCATCAGTCCGAGTTCATACTTAGTAAAATTCTAACATTTTCCAGAATTATGTTTTTGACCATTTTTGCATGTTTGAGTATCTAAAATTGCAGATATGAACTTATATGCTATCATTTAACTTATATCATAACATTTGTATACCAAAACAACCCATTTGTGTCCATTTTTCTATGTGTCTCGATGAACACACACACTAAAACACACACAATTACAGATTTCATACTTAGGAGTGGATTTTGAATCTGAAATTTGGTATACTACTACATACATACTCGATTTACACATTGTAACAACAATATACAACATGCAATAACTTTTGACATCAAAATCCTATGATTCGGATTTCACAAAAACCGAACCAAAAATCATCAAAAATTGCAAGTTTGGATGAATGTTACCTCAAATCGTTTGTTGCAATGCTTATATTTCCTTATTTGCTATCTGAATCCAACTTTTTGCACTTGAAATTACTGATTCTTGTGTGTTCCTTAGATGAAGTCCGAGAGGTATAGAGAGTGAGAGGGAGAATCGGCTAGAGAGAGAGAGTAGAGAGAGAAGGAGTTTGTGGAAATGAAAGGGTTTTCCCCTTTTTATTTGTATTTTGACTTATTTGCACACTAAACCCCTCAACTTCGTATTTCTTTCTCAACTGATTATATGATCAAAATTTGCTTAAATTGACATAACATTTCATTAATACAAATAATTTAGTCTTTATAATTGTAAATTACACATAATTGAAAATTGGGATGTTACAGCATGGGCTTCACCACGCCTATACTTCGTCCGCGAAGTCATGCTGCGCTAAACAAACTTGGGTACTTAATCTTCATTTCTTCTTCCGATTCCCAAGTGTGATTAGCTCCCCGATGATGCTTCCACTTGACCAGCACCATCCTGATTTCCTTGTTACGTAGTTTCTTGACTTTTGTCTCCAAAATGCATTCCGGTTCATCAACAAACCTTAGCCGTTCGTCAATCTTAATGTCCGAGTGATCAGTCCATGGTTCCCTCTCGGGCACCAGACTCTTTCTTAAGTATCCTACGTGGAAGACCGGGTGAACTCCTGATAATTCTTCCGGCAAGTCCAAATGATAGGATTGATTACCAACTCTTTCTAGTATCTTGAAGGGTCCTATGAATCGAGGTGATAACTTTCCTCGCTTTACGAATCTTGTAACACCTTTCATTGGGGAAACTTTTAAGTAGACCCAATCGTCCTTCTGAAACTCTATTGCTTTGTGTCGGCGATCGTGATAAAGTTTTTGCCGATCTTGTGCCGTTTTCATGTACTATCGAATGAGTTGGATCTTTTCATTCGTTTCTTGTAGCAAAGCAGGACCGGCTATTGGAGTTTCTCCTGTTTCCCTCCAACAGGTTGGAGTCCTACATTTTCTTCCGTATAGAGACTCGAACGGTGCCATCTTGATAGTGGAATGGTAACTATTGTTGTAGGAGAATTCAACCAATGGGAGGTGATCGTCCCAGTTACCACCCAAATCCATGACACAGGCTCTGAGCATGTCTTCGAGAGTTAGGATTGTTCTTTCACTTTGCCCATCAGATTGAGGTCTATAGGCAGTACTCATTGCGATACGAGTACCAAGACCGTTTTGCAGAGCAGTCCAGAAATTAGAAGTGAATCTACTATCTCGGTCGGAGACAATAGACTTAGGCACTGTAACATCCACGGATTCAATTTGATGTATTTTGACTAATTAAGTGGAAAATTTATATTTAAAGTTGAATTTGGGTGATTATTATGTATTTGGATATTTAGCAAAGTTTGTTGTTATTTTTAAGAAAATTGAACTCAGAAACAATTTTATGGATTATTATGAATTTAAAAGTTAATTATGATAAATCTAAGATTAAATCAGTATTTTATGGAACCGGTTAAGTCGAGTGGTGAAATGTGCAAAAATGACGAAAGTAGTATATAAAGGGCAATAGGCTTCATTTTCTAGTTTACACTCTCTCTCTACTCTATCTCTCTAGAAATTTTCTCTCTACATCTCTCTAAGATAAATCACAAACCGACCGTCGGATTTTCGAGAATTATACGTCATCGGAAAGGTATCGAGGAGTACAACAGTAATCTACAAACGGATTTCAGATTTCGTGCGAATTGAGGTAAGAATCGATCCTTTTTAAGTTATGGTTTCGGTTTTGAAGAACAAGAATCTCGAATCTATCATTTTATGCAAATTTAAGTTTGTTTTGCTTGAAATGTTGCTGGATTATGATACTATATGCATAGTAGAATCGAATATATGCATCATACATGATATAACACTGATTTTAGGCCTTAGAAATGAAGGATTTAAGTTAAAATGATGAACAGACTCGAATATGTCAAGAACAGAGTCGAAATGTAAGAACAGACTCGAGTTTGGTGCTAGATTCGAAGGTGTACCATCAGATTCTAAGGGGGGTTCGAATCTGATGATAGACTCGAAGGGTATGGCTTCGAATCTGACATTAGATTCGAAGATGAGTTCGAATCTGATGGGGGGAATTCGAATCTGATGCTTGATTTCGAATCTAACCCATTAAATTCGAGTTTAATGCCTAAAATTGAGAATACTACTCCCTAGACTTGTGTATTTTGAATGAAACTCATAAACAACACATAAAATGTTATGAGTTATATAAAGGTCAATATATGAACATGAAATGGGTTCAAACTTAGTTGTAATTCGAATTTGGATATAGACCCGAAACGGGGGAAAATATCATCAAATTTACGAAACTTGATTATTATGGAATTAAATGGATAATGATACGAGGAATTGTTGTAATTGATAATAACAGGTCCCTTGTGGTGTTGTTTAACCCACAGTGGGGTACTTGGTGGAATCCGGTTGAAAGCCCGAAGAGAAATAATATCGGTTAAAGATAATACGCACCCACTGTGAGTACAGTAGATTTCGCATGATTATATCTGATTTATGTTAAGCTTTGCCTGCTGAGACCTGTTGTTTCACTTGTTTGGTTGGATTTCTACTAACTTGCGTAGATTTAGATGCACATTCTTACTTGTTGCATGTCCGTTCGATTGTTGTGCATCTAGTGATGGACCGGTGGGTCGCATCGTTAACTCTGATGTTACTGTGCTATATGACGCTGGAGCTGATCCCTCCAGGTCCGGTAGGCAGTATGTCATCCCCGATCGTTCGTTTGTCTCAGATGGTATGTGTAAATGCCGAGCCTTGGGCTCGAAGGGGCTGCGGCTCTGGTCCGTACTTGGTGTACGAAGAGAGTATACGACGTTTGTCGTCGGGGTTACTCTTGGGCTTCATAAATATTTATAATATGCGCAATCTTTGTATTCACTAAGCATTCGCTTACGTTTTAGTTGTTGATTTTTATTTTACAGGAAAGGGGAAATCTACTGCTGGACCTTCTAGTTAGGTCGATTTGGAAGATTTGGAAGATATCTGCTATTTAATCGGTAATTATGTTGTGGGACAAATGTTGTAATATATTCTGGATGATTGTAATAAATGTATGGGTGTGTAGACTTAGACTTGGTACCTTATAGCACCGTAGGGTGTTTAACACTTGTTGCACTACTTATTTATGTTTTTAATGCTTCCGCACTTAATTTAGGTTATCAGATCATTATGTTAATGCATGTTGGTGATTAATCCTGGGTGTAATGTGTTTGGTGGTTGTTGTGGCAAAGGGTGTCACAGGCACACCATGCCTAATAATGATTTCGTTTACGTAGATCTGGGCAAGTCGGTCCAGTGAGTAGGTTTCTCGGATTGGTATGAAGTGAGCAGATTTGGTTAATCGGTCAACAATGACCCAAATGGCGTCATGTTGACGACGAGTCTTAGGTAGCTTGGTTACGAAATCCATGGTAATATGGTCCCACTTCCATTCTGGGATAGGAAGAGGTTGCATACTACCATAGGGTTGTTGGTGCTCGGCTTTGACTAGACGACATGTTCTGCACCTTTCAACATACTGACCGACATCTCTTTTCAATCCTGGCCACCAGAAATCGGCCTTCAGGTCGTTGTACATTTTTGTGCTGCCAGGATGAATTGAGAATTTAGATTGATGAGCCTCCTCGAGAATTACATCTCGCATGTTCCCGAACTTAGGAACCCAAACTCTACCGTAAACTCCTTTCAGTCCAGTTCCATCGTCTTGCATTAATGGCAACTGAATCCTGACATTTTCGTCTTTTACATTCTCCTCCTTTAAGGCCTGCAACTGAGCAGCCCATACATCGTCTATGATAGTGGACGTCAGTATTGTGGAAGTCAAGGCATAACAGTATGCCTTGCAGTACGCTTTCCTGCTTAGGGCATCGGCCACTACGTTGGCCTTCCCTGGATGATAGAGAATCTCACAGTCGTAATCTTTTATCAGCTCCATTGACCTTCTTTGCCTCATATTCAAGTCCTTCTGACTGAATATATACTTTAAACTCTTGTGATCGGTGTAGAGCTAACACTTGGTTCCGTACAAATAGTGTCTCCATAACTTGAGAGCGAAAGTCACAGCAGTTAGCTCTAGATCATGAGTAGAGTAGTCTTTCTCATGTGGTTTGAGTTGTCTAGAAGCATAAGCTATGACGTTTCCTCTTTGCATTAGTACCGCACCCAAACCCATGCCTGATGCATCTGTGTAGACTACGAAGTCTTCGTTCCCTTCAGGCAGGGCTAACACTGGTGCTTCACTTAGCAGATTCTTCAAGTTGTCAAATGCCATTTGCTGTTCTTCTCCCCAAAAGAAGGTCGCGTTCTTGCGAGTAAGCTTTGTTAGCGGAACGGCGATCTTTGAGAAGTCTTTGATGAATCGGCGGTAGTAACCAGCCAATCCCAGAAAACTCCGAATCTCTGAGGCGTTGCGGGGTGATTCCCAGTTCTGGATAGCTTCGATCTTTGCAGGATCAACAGCAATCCCAGCACCAGATATCACGTGCCCCAAGAATTGGATCTGAATTAATTGTTTAAGAGGTACAAGTTAATAAAATAATTTATGATTGAGTATAAGGATCATGAAATTGTTTGGAATGTTGAGACGTACCTGCCTCAACCAGAATTCACACTTCGAGAATTTGGCATAAAGTCGCTCTTTGCGCAGCAACTCTAGCAATTCTCGCAGATGTGCTGCATGATCCTCTTCGGTTTTTGAATAAATGAGAATGTCATCGATGAACACGATGACCGATTTGTCGAGCATTGGCCGGCAGACTCGATTCATGAGATCCATGAAAGCGGCCGGCGCATTAGTAAGACCGAACGGCATTACCAGAAACTCGTAGTGTCCGTAACGAGTTCTGAAAGCCGTCTTTGGAATGTCATCAGGGTGTACTTTGAGTTGGTGATAACCCGAACGAAGATTAATCTTCGAGAAGTAACTTGCGCCTTGTAACTGGTCGAAGAGATCATCAATCCGGGGCAATGGGTATTTGTTTTTGATTGTGACTTTATTGAGTTCGCGGTAATCGATGCACATTCGCAATGTGCCATCTTTCTTTTTGACGAACAACACAGGAGCGCCCCATGGAGAAGAACTTGGGCGTATGAAACCCTTGTCGAGCAACTCCTGTAACTGCTTCATCATTTCCTGCATTTCTGCAGGAGCTAGACGGTACGGAGCCTTTGCTATTGGAGCAGCTCCGGGAACGAGATTGATACGGAATTCCACTTGTCGGTCAGGTGGCAATCCCGAGATATCTTCTGGAAAGACATCTGGAAACTCGGAAACGACTGGAACGGTAGAAAAAGATTGAACTTCAGCCTTTGCATCGACAGCGTAGGCTAAGTAAGCTGAACAACCCTTGGCAACGTGCTTTCGGGCTTTTGCGATTGAAATAAGGCATAAGTCGCCTTTGTGTCTGTCACCATAGATACAAATATCTCGACCCTCGGGAGTGGTAATCTTGATCATTCTTTTCTTACATACGATTTGGGCCTCATTGTGAACTAACCAGTCCATGACTACTATGATATCGAATTCCCCGAACTCCATGGGAATTAGATCTATGTTGAACACTACATCTTCTACAAGTAAAGTGCAATTCCTATATACCTTGTCTGCTTTAACTAACATATTGCTAGCAGTCTCTATATCAAGTACAAATTGCAGTTTCGAAGTAGGCATGTTAAATTGACGAGCAAATGTAGTGGAGACAAACGAACGATTTGCTCCAGAGTCAAACAGTATACGTGCAGGAATTGAGTTAACATAGAACGTACCAGTGACCACCTCCGGGTCATCCTTTGCTTCTTCAGCTGTGATTTGGAATGCCCTTGTTGGAGCCCTTTGAGATTGATCTCTGCGAGCCGTGGAAGCTACAGAAGATCTTGCTGTTGATTGTGGAGCATTCTGATCTCGTGGGGGTTTCGGGCAGTCCCTTGAAAAATGGCCAAGCCTGTGGCAGTTGTAGCATGCATCATCTTTTCGTGGACAATGCTCCCAGTGATGGCCTTTCTGCCCACAGCAGAAGCAGTACATATCCTGAGTCTTGCACTCCCCAGAGTGCGCTTTTCTGCATCGTCTGCAGTCTCTCATCTCTGAACTGGCCGAAAAGGCCCTTCCTTTCTTTGGTGATGAAGACTGTTGATGGGATTGAGGAGAGAATCGGGAGGATCCAGACTCCCGCTGCCTTTTTGGTGGCGACGGTTGAGTCGGTGGTGCGGCGGCTGAACCTATGACATATCCGGATAACAGGACAATCTGCTCCACATTCCGAGCAGCCTCGAGTAATCCAGCAAACGTTGTATACCGAACCCCACTCATGGTTCGGCGTATCTCATAGTCTAGTCCGGCCTCAAACCGGGCTATTTTTTTCTCTTCCGTGTCAACTTGATGTGGTGCAAACAAACTTAAGCGGGTGAACTCAACGGCATATTGTGTAACCGTTTTCGTTCCTTGAGTCAGATTCAGGAACTTCGCCTCTAGACGGCGCTTCTCATCAGTAGGACAGTATTGCTGGGAGAATACTTCCTTGAACTTGTTCCAAGACATGTGTGACACTACCTCCATCGTCAGCACATGTGTCATTGCATCCCACCACATAACAGCGTCCCTTGCAAACATAGCGGTTGCAAAGCGGACCATGTCTTTATCAGCACAGTCGCTGATTCTGAAAGTTCTCTCTGTGGTGGTGATCCATTCCAATGCAGTCACAGCATCTCCGGTTCCATCAAAAGTAACAGCCCCGTTACTTTTGAAGTCCTTAAACCTACAGCCCCTTGATCGGTTGGAAGACCCAGTATCTTGTCTTTCCTCTTGGTCATCTTGTTGCTGTTCCTTGTTCTTTCGTTTGTCAGCTTTACGTTTTGCCTCGGCCTCATCTCTGGCCCTTAACTGATCAGCAAATGACTGAGCCTGCTCAGCCATTCGTTTGGATTGTAGCTCATTGTTTTGTTCCATGAGAGCTTGCATCATCTGGAACATTTGTTGAGGAGTCATATCGTCTCCTGACATGTTCTGAAATATAACAACTTACATTTAGAACATTTATTTGTAAGTCCTAAGTATTTACAGTTACCCTTTGTGTTTCCCCGTGTGCATGTCAATCCTATCTTAGTTCAGATCATTACTTAGAAGTTCATTCTAATATCATAACCTAAGTTTGAGTCCAAGTCCTCGCGGACACTTGAAACCTCAAACTAATGCTTTGATACCAAACTGTGACGTCCTTGTTAATTAATGAAATAATTGTAGCAATCACCAGGATCGACTAACAACCCAATGAGTAATCATGATAATTGAAATTGAATACTTAAATTAGAATTAAGCAAATCCACACTAAAGCAATAGAATACATGTCTACAGTGATAAGAGTCTAACTATTACATCAACATAATTGTTTTAGAAGTAGAAATCCCAGCCCAAAGCTATTACATTCAAGTACCAATAGCTACTAAGGTCTCCGGGATATTGATTTAATATGCTTAAGTAGATGGTCCAGCTACACTCTTGCCTTTGCCTGTAAACAATGTGAGTCAACAGTAAGCTAAATGCTTAGTGAGATAACAGATTATGCATACAACAAATATTTCTTTACAAACAATGTTTAACCATGGGCAGTGTAAGCCCCATGTATGTGAATATCGGCAGTGAAAGCCTCAATGTGTGAGTAAACCATGCAGTGCTAGCATGGGGTGGCAGTTCAATATGCTGATCGGGGATGTGCCGAACCTGACGGGATAACGAGTGGGATGATCAGTCCCCGACAGTGGCCTGCTGTCAGCCCCAGTCCAGGTCGCATCAGATTGTGAAGTAATGATCATGCAGTGCAAGCATGATGTATATAGATGCACTTTCAAATGAACGCTGGCTACATGTGTGTTACATGTCAAGTACGAGTGTGCATCATAACAACAAATCATTTCATGAGTGCCAAATGAAGTATATGAACAACGTGAACATGCCATTGAATGTATAAACATGAATGTAAAAACAATAAATGTTCGAATGATAATCTGCAACTCACAGTGATTGGTTTTGTGACTTGATCCTGAATCAATGTGTGTTTTGATAACACCACAATGATCTGTAATGTAAGTGTAATAGTGAATTAATGTCAGTAATTGCTTAAAAATTGTATTCTGTAATTTTAAATAAAACCCTAGTTGAATTCGGACCACATCCGAATTCGGATGGTCCGAAATCCGGATGGTCCGAATTGGGTCCTAGGTCCGAAATTGGTGGATCCGAAATGGGTGATCCGGATTAGTTGGGTCCGAAATGGGGGGGTAGTCCGAAGTAGGCTAGTGTCCGAAATAGGTTGAGGTCCGAAATTGTTAATGGTCCGGATTGGGGTGAATCCGAAATCACTGTATATCCGAACTGGGATGATGATCCGAATTCGGATGGATCATCAGTCCGAGTTCATACTTAGTAAAATTCTAACATTTTCCAGAATTATGTTTTTGACCATTTTTGCATGTTTGAGTATCTAAAATTGCAGATATGAACTTATATGCTATCATTTAACTTATATCATAACATTTGTATACCAAAACAACCCATTTGTGTCCATTTTTCTATGTGTCTCGATGAACACACACACTAAAACACACACAATTACAGATTTCATACTTAGGAGTGGATTTTGAATCTGAAATTTGGTATACTACTACATACATACTCGATTTACACATTGTAACAACAATATACAACATGCAATAACTTTTGACATCAAAATCCTATGATTCGGATTTCACAAAAACCGAACCAAAAATCATCAAAAATTGCAAGTTTGGATGAATGTTACCTCAAATCGTTTGTTGCAATGCTTATATTTCCTTATTTGCTATCTGAATCCAACTTTTTGCACTTGAAATTACTGATTCTTGTGTGTTCCTTAGATGAAGTCCGAGAGGTATAGAGAGTGAGAGGGAGAATCGGCTAGAGAGAGAGAGTAGAGAGAGAAGGAGTTTGTGGAAATGAAAGGGTTTTCCCCTTTTTATTTGTATTTTGACTTATTTGCACACTAAACCCCTCAACTTCGTATTTCTTTCTCAACTGATTATATGATCAAAATTTGCTTAAATTGACATAACATTTCATTAATACAAATAATTTAGTCTTTATAATTGTAAATTACACATAATTGAAAATTGGGATGTTACACCGAGTGAGGTGAAAAATTTGGAAAGATTCCGGAATTCCCCTCCCCAATAAGTTTGGACGGTTTTGAGTTTGGTTTGAAATTGGCGTTCAACCATGAAAAGAAAACTTTTAAAGGTAGCATACACATCAGATTTCAGTTTTAAAGGAAAAATCCACATGAAGCGAGAATAATGATCAACACATAATAAGAAATAAGTGTGGCCATCGAACGAAGTAACAGGGGCAGGCCCCCAAACATCACAAAATACTAAATCCAGAATATGAGAACTTTATAAGTAGATGGTAACAAATGAAGTTTAGACGGCTTGCCTACTAAACATGAATCACACGAAAAATTACTGGAACTTTTATTAACCAAGGGTAAACTATACTTAGAAACCATTGAATTAAAAAGCTGTGGATGAGGGTGTCCTAGGCGATGATGCCAAATTGTGGAGGAAGTACGAGTAGCGGAGAAACCAACTTTGAGAATCGGTTGACTTCGAGGAAGGCTAAAGGAGTAGAGACTGCCATTACTTGGACCCGTGAGGAGGATAGTGTGTGTAGACTTGTCCTTCACAACAAAGAAAGAAGAGTGAAATTCAAAAAATACGTTATTGTCAAGACAAAATTGTTGAACAGAAAGAAGATTTTGTTTGATTTCAGGCACATGGAGAATGTTTTGAAGGGAGAAGTTTTGTTGGGTAAGTAAAGGTTTGTGGAACCAATATGGAGAATGGGTAAGCCCTTACCGTTGCCAACATGGAGATTATCGGTACCGTAGTAAGTCTCAGAGTGATCGAAACTAGAGAGGTCCGGTGTGACATGATGATTAGAACCAGTATCCGGAAGCCAGGAAGTTGATGAGGTGGCACGGGAGTCTGTGAAATTGGCTAAAGGAGGCTGTCGGGGCCGTATAGTAGCGGGGTCACGATTGGGGCACTGTGACGGAATTCCACACCTGTTGCATGTACCAAAGACTGTATTCTGAGTAGAGGCCCAGCTGAACTGTTCGCGAGTACCACCTTGAGTTCGATTGTTGTTATTACCGCGACCACGACGGGAGTCACGGCCACGACCTCGAGAATTACCTGATCGATTTGCGTAGTGGGCTTGTGCAGGCTGAGCAGTAAGTGGTTGAACCTGAAGACCAAGGTGGGATAAAGCCTGCTGGAGAGCGTGAAGCTGATCGGGAGTCGGAGTGGCGGTGGGGATTGCAGGAGGGCGAGTCTGAACAGTGGCGAGGAAAGCCTGAGTTGGGGAAACATCTGGTGTAGACTTCTTGATCATGTAGTCGTGATCAGAGAGTAAACCGTGAAGTTCTGAAAAAGCAACAGGGAACTGTCTGCCGATGAGGGTAGACTTCAGACCGTTGTATTCTTCTCGAAGACCTGAGATAACCAACATGACTAAGTCCTTTTCTTTTGGGGGTTCACCAATATTGGCTAAGGCAATAGAGTATTCTTGGGCTCGAGTCAAGTAAGCAGTGGCGGTTTCGTCAGGTTGCATCTGGAGTCTGAGAAGCTGAGTTTTGAGAGTGTATTCCCTAGAAGAGGTGTGAGGGGCATAGGCGCGTTCAAGAGACAACCACAGTTCGTGGGAAGTGAGGCCTTGCACATGTTGGAAGGAGGCTTCAGAGATGGTAGAAATAATAAGCATGCGAACGTGAGCGTCATTGGAGACCCAGGCAGTGTAACTAGGGTTCAATTGGGGCGGGGGTAATGTGGTACCGTCTTTTTCGGATGATGATGGGGAAGCTATGGTCATCGGAGGGCAAGGTATAGTGCCATCAACATAGCCAAACAAATCGTTGGTGAGAAGAAAGGGCTGGAGCATTGTTTTCCAGTAGCCATAGTTGGTTGGGGAGAGGGTAAAGCCAAACTTATGAGAATTATGGCCAGTTTTCTCTGTTGGAGTGAACGGGACAATAGAAGCCATGGAGATCGGTGGATGGTTGCTGTTTGTGGCTGCTGTTTGGGGGCGGCATCAGATGGACAGAGGTTTATGGGGCTGCTGTTTGTGGGCGGCAGCAGAGGGACAGAAGGGTTTTTGGGCTGCTGTTGTTGGCGGCAGCACAGGGGCAGTAGGGTTGTAAATAGAGGGAGGCTGATGGCGTTGGTGTGGGATTTACAGTAGCAGCAGTTTGGCGACGCAGGGAAGGGAGGGGGCAGCTGTTGGCGGCGCAGGGAAGGGAGGGGGCAGCTGCTGGTGGCGGTGGGCTGCTGTTGTTTGGCAGCAGAATTTTTTTTGCTAGGCTGTCTAGAACCTAGGCTCTGATACCAAGCTAAACTTAGTAATCAGTAATTGTTGTATATTATTGTGTATAAAACACTGATAACAAGGGGTTTATATAAGAGATACATTTACACTCTAAACCCTATACTAGTTGCATTCTAATCCCTCTAATATAAGGAAACATATAATATATGGAAATACATAATAAGGAAACATATGATAAATGAAATACATATGTGTCTAATATTGTGAAAGTTGGTGGCTCTAGCAGCTTGGTTTTCAACAAAGATAGCTGCAAATCAATTGCGTAGATCGAAAGACGTTTGATAAGGATGTTAAGAAGCCATATTGATTAACATGACTGATAATCTCTTGCATCACATTATTTCTCAAGGTCTACATGTAAACCATTTTATTATGTTGTTGATTTCTTTGTTATTAGTCTTGATGACTATGCGATTTTAGAAATGGTGTTTTTTGAAGGTTTTCGATTTGTTGTGAAAATTTCATCGAAAACTGGTTTAATTAGAAAGTTTGTTACTATAATATGCAATTTTAGCATAATAGATTGCTATTTTGTGCAAATTATGCACAATCCAGAAAATTTGCTAAACTTTTTATAACTTCAGGGCTTCATATGCCTGTGTTTGATAAGTATTGGACCACATTTGACAAGTGTGAACTAAAACTACCTTGCTATTATCAGCTATTGTTATTAATATGACTTAAAAGATTAATATTGAGTTATTAGCTCATATTCAAGTTACAGCTTCTTCTCTTCATTCCATCTCCAAATTTCAATTCAAGTTAAATCATTTTTCAATGACTTAACTGGCAATTTGGGCACGCAAAAATCAATTTGAAAGCTTCTGTTGCAAAAGAGATTATATGATGGTATATAGATCACAATTTTATTTACCTTCTAAGTCTCTTTTGTTCATATTAGTTGAGAATAACGAGAATTGTTCATTTATAAGCGATTGTGAATTTGAAGATATATGATGTACCTACAAGTGTAACACCCATTATTCTTAGGTAAACTTAACTTTAAATATTGTTAACGTGTGTAAATAAAGTTGACAAAACTAATGAAATAATTATTCATTGCTATTTCTTGATTTAGTACCTACAAAAGTCTCAAATTTTTGGCTTTTAAAAGTCAAATAATGAATAAATGATACTTTAATATACTAAATCAAGAGATAGCAATGAATGATGAAATATTTATACAAGTTTGATATTTTAAAAAGATTTTGGATGTGTTGCAAAAAGAATAATCGAAATCCAACATCAAATAAAAGTTTTTTTTGCTGACACAAATTTATGAAAAGCTTCAGTTGGCGAGGTCGTTGGATTTTGCGAGTTGTTCCTATCATTGCTGGATGTGATTCCAAGAGCCAAGACCAGACTTCCTAATGGAATGTTTAATTGCCTCATAAGTTTCAAAATGAAGTTATGAGATTTTTCTTAGCACTTTTTTCTATACCGATAAATTTTAGAGGGAGAAGTAGAAGGTTACGTGTGTGTGTATATATATATTTATCACTTTTATCATACTTATTATTAAAAAACTATAATTTAATACTCTACGATATTATTCAAATTGGTTACCTCAATCTTTGGGGTGTTACATTGATAGAATTCGTTAAATAAGTAAAACACAATGTTGGGTTGATACAAAAACATAGACTATAATATCTGAAATTTTTGTGTTGAAAAGGCGTTACCATGAACTTGTTAAACATATAAAAACGTAAAGCTAAATGATAAGTCGAAACAATAAATTTTTTTAAAAACTTTAGTATTTCGGGTCTATAACAAAAAATATGTTGACGGAAGCCACTAAGTAAATAAAACAAACTATTAAGCCAACATAAAACATGAGCCATGGTTCTTGAAAAATTTTGTGTTGAAAAAACATTAATATGAACAAACAACATTTTATATCATTGTGTTGACATAATGTTTTTAGCTATTTAAGGATTTTTTTAATCAAAAAGCTAATATTGTGAACTATCTTTTTTGGTAGGGGTGTTCAAAATCGGATATCCGAATTTTCCGATATCTGAAATTTCGAATTCAGATATCGGATTATCCGAATATTCGAAAATTCATTTGTTTAAGTTTTTTCTTAAAATTAAATCAAATATTTAAATATATAATATACAAATTCATATATCCAAATACATATTAAAGATAAATATATCACAAACTAAATTTATACGGAATTATATTTACTCAAAACGACTAAAAAGATTATAAATACTAAAATATATTAAATATTAGTTAATAAATATATAATATCAATATAAAACTCAAAAATATAATAATAATAAACACTCAATATTATGTAAATAATCAATCCTAAAGATATAAAAAAAGTATTAAATTTTTTTTTTTTTGGATTTTCGGATTTCGGATTATCCGAATATCCGAAAATCTTAAAATTTTACTAACCGAATCCGAAATTTCGGATAGTTTTGGATCGGATTTTCGAAATTTTATTTCGGATGCTCGGATTCAGATTTTTATGAACACCCCTATTTTTTTGGTCTCGATCATATACTACTTAAATTTTAATAGAAAAGTCAGAGTTCATGAGTTTTTAGAAGTTGAAGAACTATTTACAAGACAAATATGTTTTACTTGAAGGACTTAATAAAAATATAAAACTATAATATGATTCACGTTAGGAGTGTTATCGGGACCAAAGCCGGACCGAACCCGAATTTGACTAAAATCTAAACCCGAGGACCGGACCATTACTTTACAATCGGTGTTATTCGGGACCGGTACCGGTACCGGTTCGGTTCGGGTATTTGGTGTACGAAAACTCAAAAACTTACTCCATTTAGAAGGTTAGGGGTGTTATCGGACCGGACCGACAGTACCGAACCCGAATTTGGCTAAAATCTAAACCCGAGAACCGGACCATTACTTTACATCGGTGCTATTCGGGACCGACACCAGTTCAGTTCGGACATTTGGTCCACATATAACACCCCTAATTCAAGTTAGCAATTATTCAATTACAACTGGTTTAACATGCTATTGGTGATATTTCTTTTTTAAAAAAACAATAAATTTGTGAGTTTTGTTTATAAAACAACGAAAATTAACGAGCCTTGAATCTTGATCCAAATAAACGTTTTTTGCGAAATTTTCCCATGAGATGTTCCTAAAAATAAAAAATTTCAATCACACAACGTCCCCCTTTTAAGTTTCACGAAACCAACATCACTCGACCAACTCCCAAAATCGGTTCTTGAAGGCGCGAAGAATCGAAAACCCCTCCCAAAACCCTCGTTTCAACCTTCACATCTTCGCTGACTTGAAGGTATGAAATCTCTTCCTCCTCTTGTATTTCATTGTTATCAATGGTCGAACCTACTGTGAGTAATAGTTAATCAATCATTAAGGAAATGCCTTCTGTTTGCTCGTCACTCGTAAGCATAATTAGTAAAACAAACACTAATTTGTCGAAGGCTGTTTGCCAAATTCATTTTATGGTTTTGATTGTTTAGACAACGATGATGCCTAGTTTGCGATTTTGGATGCATTTTGTCGTTCCTTATTCGTAAATCGTTTTACAGCACTAGTAGCAGATAAAAATCTTTCATTTTCGTGTGAAATTGTTCCAACACTTCATTTCATACATTATTTAGCGTTCAGCAGCTGTGCTACCTGTTTATACATGTTGTACACACTATCAATTTGGGGCAGGTCGAGTAACTTTAGGCTGATACTGATTGGAGATTAATCGTTCGAATTTAATTAAGTATATTCGTATAACTTATATGCTTGTGTCAGATATTACAAAATTCCACCCCAAGGTAGTTTAAGGCGAAAGGCAACACACCCTTGTTAGGGACTTATGCAAGAGACGCAAAAAGGCATGTAAGCAGGCTAGTTAGAATTTCAAACTAATACATATGACACAATTTAACATAAAAATATAAAGCGAAGGATAATTTGATTAAATATAAACATAAATACATTATATAATAATAGTAATATAGTTTATAATGCTAAAAACAACCGAGAAAAAGAAGTCTTTAACTCATAACCACATAAAGGTGTCATCTTTAATACATCATATAGTAATAGTATATAATATAGTTCAAATTGCTAAACAATCTTGAGGAAGACAGGAAGAAATGATGATGTCGATTTGAAGAGAATGCGGCCTTGTCATGTTGTAAATTGTAATTATCCCTTGTAATACCCCATATATTTATAAAAATCCTATATTCATACTGCCGATAATAAATAAAGTTTTTTATTTATCAACTAAGAACCTATTTTGTATCCCATTTATATCTAACTTCCTAATTATTATCCCTATTTTAAGGCGTTCAAAAAGAAGTCAAATCGGAAAAGGCCATCGGCTCTCGCTTTTGCACCTTAGCGCCTAAAGACTAAATGTTGAGTTGTGGAGACTGATTATTGCCAAAGGCTTATCTGCTGCTTCGAAATCTTAGGTCATTCTTGGACCAAACCACGTAAATTTGTGTCTTTTTCTTCTGCGTTTTGTGTGTGTGTGTGTTTTGCTTTCTTGTGCATCGTTTTCTCAACACTAAGTCGAGTGCCTCACCAAGTGCGCATCGGCTGGGCCATAGCAAGGCGATCCATGAAAAAACAAATTGCCTGAGTGCCTAGGCGTACGCCTCGTGTGCCTTTGACTACACTAATCCACCCTTGAAACATTTTTTCCTTTGCTCGTTATGAGGGACATGCACATCAACAATTTTCTCAACTTTTCACTTGATCCCATAATAATCCCACAATCATCACCCATATATAGGGAATATTTGGGCAATAACTATGCAGATAAATGTTACTTTGTTAGAGAATGATGACTATCTTTGGGCAACAACACATTATGAGGATTTAGATGAAACTTGAGGTGATGCTTTCAAGTAATTGATATAAACAGCCCCACCATTGAAACATTGAAGTGATTGTCTAATGAAAAACATCATGTCGGTAATAACAATTTCCATTTGGTTGGCCAATCAAACAAAATACAACAAACAACATACGCAATCGATCACAAAAACAGATCAAACAAAATACGTGGATCAAAAAATACGTAAATAGAACAGATCAAACAATCAACAGATGGAACAGATTGATAAAAAAAATGCACAAAATGGAGCAATCATACATGATAATCGTTTCCGCAAATTGTGATAGTAAAGAATAAATTGATAGGAGAACTGTTCCTGCGATCGTAAAGAAAAAACCGAGAGGAGATTCGTACAATGGTGACTGTGAAATGAGATAACGAGAGGAGAAGCATACTTGTGAAAGCATTACATCCATATATTATTTTAGCCAAACACCTGAATTGGAGGGAATTTGTCCGACTCTATTAGAGTAAGATGAATCAAACACCCCATGAGACTCCAATAAGAATTAAGAATGCAAGAGAAAGCAATTGTTTATATTTAGTTCTTTTTAGTTAACCCCAGGGGTATGGAAAGGCTTCTTTGTTTTCTCTTCATTTGACTTATTCTGTGGTAGGTTATGGTCAATTGCAGCATCAATTAGGTGTGTGCTACCGCTGTCTGGTTTTGGTGATGGAAGATCTGCTACATGACCATGGTCTATCAGTTTCAACAATTCCACAGAAAGGTCGCTGCCTCTTCACCACACGAGACTTGTCTCCAGGTATCTCTCTCTCTCCACCATTTCTAAACCCTGATCTCTTTGAGTAAGGTGGCAAAATGGGTGGATTGAACGGGTTGGGTGATAGGTGACCCTCCAACACTTTATTTTTTCCATTATTTTTATTTATAAATAATTAATATATTCAATATGATTACAAAAACTATTGTTAGAACAATGATCCAAATTAGTCCTTGGAATAAACCGGAAGGAAGGAGTAGCTATTGAGCTGTGGAATGTAATCTATATTTAATAAAAAAAAATTTAAAGGGTGTTGTGAGAGAGGGGGGGGGGGGGGGGGGCACTGCTGGCCTAGTTGCTTGTTAGTTAAAACTTAAAATCATCATATAAATTTTCAATTTTACTGTTACAGATAAATTAACTTAAATTGACCCATTTTTTTGCATAAATGGCATAAGTCACCCTCCTATCCTCGATTCTTAAGGGACCGTGAAATAGATTGGCGGCTTAGTTATCTATGATAATTTGTATCATCAGAAGCCGGAAGTTAATCCTAGTTTCGGTCTGCATTTATGCCGTTTTTGACATTATGATACATATTATTATCATCATAGATGGTAGTTGATCATCCTCTTTCTATATTTATATGTTACAGGAGAAATCATATTTAGCGAAGAACCTTATGTTTCTGTACCAAATAAAACTCCAATAGAAGCAAGATGTGATTGGTGTTTTACATCGATTAATGTAAAGCGATGCTCATCTTGTCAAGTTGTATGGTACTGTGGGAGTAGATGCCAGGTATTTCTTCATGTTGTCTTTCATTTTTATGCCTTCTTGATACAGAATGTACAATCTTTTAGTTGTTTATTTAGTTTACGTGTCTCTAGATACCTGAATAAGGTACTGGAATTCAAAGAGTCATCAAACATTACCTAATACTATTTTCATTGGTGACAAACTGATCATTTTAGAAATCTGATTGGAAGCTACATCGTTTAGAATGCCAACTGCTTGCCCAGCTGGAGAAAAATAGAATAAGATCTCTTACACCTTCTATCCGTTTGATGGTTAAACTTTACGTGCGGAGGAAGTTGCAGAATGAAAAGGTGATAATCCCTCCCTGCATAATTGTATTGGTTTCTGATAGTGATGCTTTATTTCTGTAGTGAAATGATTGTGAACTGCATTGTTATGGGAAGATAATTATTAGTTTCATTGATTTTATATTATTGCTCTTTTGTTTTTCCATATGTACCTCTAATTTAGACATCATATCATTGTGGGGCATGCCTGAAAATTTTAATCGGGTGAAGCCCCAACATCTTTGAATGACTTCTTTAATTGTTTTGATGATTATATTAAAAACTAGCATTATTGCCAGGTTATCGCTACTACCGCGACGGACAACCACGATCTGGTGAATGATTTAGTATCTCGTATCCTTGCATATGCGGATACCCTTGTGTTTCCCTTTTCCTTTTTTCTATCCATAACAAAAATATTTCCCAAAAAAGATAATGAGAAATCTGACATTGAACTTTGAAGAGCTTTTGGTCCTCTTGTTTGTAGCAACCTCCATTAGGAATAGAATTCTCTTTTTCTGTTTAACTAACCAGGCACTAGTCTACCTGGATTGATCAGAGTAAGTGAGTGACTCCCAGTATATACTAGTTTACTACGCTCTTGTAATTGGGGGTACCCGGGTAAGATTCTGATAAGTATAATGCTAACAGAGATAGGACAGTGAAGGATTAAAGGAACCAAATGATTTTATTAATCAACAATGAAAGGAAAATCAGAGAAGATCGAAAGAAGACTTTGGAATCCTCCTGCCCAAATTCAGAAGAGAATGAATGTCTCTCTGCCAAAGCGAATAGAAATTCTAACAAACAATCTCTCACATGCCTCCTCATTGCAATCAACTGACTATATATAACCCTCTCTCATGCTTAGCAACCAGATTTCCCACATCTGCCCTACATGTGCCACTCCTATTTTCTGTTATAAACTTTCCAGGCCCAAGGCCCATTGGGTTTATCCAAGCGGTAGCATGTTCTCTATGAGATTCTACCCCACTATCCCCTTGCCAACACCTACGTATATTGGTGGTAATTCAGGTCTTGGGTATGTCTATTTCTGGATAGAGGTGTTGACCAGATGGCTCTTTTCTATCAGTGTTGTGATCAAGGGCACTTGGAATATTTTTTATTTTGGTCCACCACTATTGGGTGTGGCCCATTGCAAAAAGGATGCTGCAATGGGTTCTTGCATTATAAACAAACACGAGAACCTGTTCTGACCTTGATCCATCCTTTTTGATCTGTTCTTTTCATGTCCAAGATTCTCTATTGTCGCATCTCTATACGATATGTTTTACCTACATTCTCAAACCTCATACCACAATCTTGACACAGTTCTAACCTTGGAAAGTATATTTTGGTTGTGACCATGCTTCGGCTATGATCGTGATTCTTGTCCATCAACATGATTTATGAATATTTCAATTT
The DNA here is from genome assembly GCA_020465985.1 of Centrapalus pauciflorus. Taxonomy (NCBI): domain Eukaryota; kingdom Viridiplantae; phylum Streptophyta; class Magnoliopsida; order Asterales; family Asteraceae; genus Centrapalus; species Centrapalus pauciflorus. The sequence goes on from JAANYP010007501.1 coordinate 98,275, forward strand.
TCAACATTCATGACCAAACCATTACCTTTAGCCTGACCGGGCCTTGACCTCCATGAATGATTTCAACATTTTTATGAGTTCTGGGACTGTTGTGTTGTCCCTAAAACTAAGGTGTTTATGTCAGCTTCTGGAAGCTTCCACTGTTCTTTTTTTTTTTTTCTATTTAATTTTTGTGTATGTGTGTCTGTGTTTGGGGGGAAAAAGAAGAGGTTCTTTTTTTTTTTTTGGGGGGGGGGGGGGGGGGTCTATGCATTTTGTGAACGTATATTGTTTTCTGGAAGTATGGTGGTCTTTGTGTTGCTGGATAACATTGGATTCTCTGCTGTTTTATTGAAGTTAGGGGGACATCTGTTACAAAGTTTTTGTGATTTACTGTATATGCTCTCCTCATGACTGCTTCGTATAGTTCATTAGTTCTACTTCTTTCTGTTCTGTTGTGTTCATGTTGCTGGTGGTATTCGCCTTGAGGAGTGTCCATGTTCTGGTTTGAAAGTTCATCATGCAGAGCAGAAAGTTGTGCCCACTTGGGCAGAGACATCTTCATAGAACAAGAGAGTTCAATGTTATTTTCTTCTGTGCTTTAGTGTGTTTAGTTGACTGCAAGTCCTGTACTCAGGCTTAATTGCATTTCTTCATTTTCAAGTACAGGTTACATTTGAGTGTGTATTGTTATAGTGTAGTTTTCCATTTCTATAAAATTCTCTTCTTTTTCATTTATTATATTACACTATGTTGTGATGATTGGATATCGATATCAATCATCAATCTTGAAAATGCTCCGTAGTTCAATGATCCTGGTTGTTTCTATTTGACAATTTCCTTGAAGATATCTCGGAAGTTGGAGAAACACAATTGGTGTTGTATGCACAAATGGCAAGCCTTGTCAATATAATACTCGGGTGGCCTGGTCTGAACATTAAAGAGATTGCAGAGAATTTCTCAAAGGTACAATGTTATAAAACAAGTCTTTGATTTTTGTGCCCTTGATGTACTATCATAAAGATTTATCACATTGGCTGCATGTTCTTTGTTAGAATTGGTATTGGATTTCACCGAAGCTGATAATTTTACATGTCTGTGATTCGTAGCAACTAGAAACACTTTTCTACCTACTGGTTATAAACGAAAATTTTCTATATGATATTTTGGTTTTCACTTGATACATATGTTAGTTTGAATGTGGTCTGATTCTTTAACCACACACAGCTTGCATGCAACGGTCATACAATTTGTGACAGTGAGCTGATACCATTGGGAACTGGACTTTATCCTGTTATTTCCATTATAAATCACAGGTGAGTGCTTCGATAAAATGGTATGTGCTGCTTTGAAAATCTACTCGCACAACTGATGAATGGCATTGATCTTACAGCTGCTCGCCTAATTCGGTTCTGGTGTTTGAGGGACGAATGGCAACAGTACGTGCTACGCAACAAATACCGAAAGGTAGCGAGGTATGCCTTTTAAATTTCTTATAAACAGTGTGTTTGTGTGTTCATAGGTACATTTCTGTTAACCTTTGTTTGTTAGTTGGAGACAAAATTAAGGGGAAAAAATGAAGAATTACCAAATAATTTTTAATACCTGACTATAGTTGCGGTACTTTTAGCCTTGTTTTTGTCTTGTATTTCTCAAATTATTTGTTAAGAACAGTCCTTGTTTTCTAATCAAGTCCTTTAGAAAATTGACCTTGAGATCAGGAGACTTATAAAAATTTTATAATAACATATGCCTTTTGTCATATTCATAAAAATATGTATATAATCAATTAATCATAAGCAGTTCGATTCAGTTAACTGTTTTATTGAAGTACCTAACTGAAATCTAACCATGTAATGGCGGATAGCCAAGCTTCCTCAAACCGAAAGCTAGCACATTGTGGGTTAGGGCTGCAAATGAGTCGCTCGACTAGAAGGCTAGCCAGGGGCGGATCCATGAATTTTTATTCATCGGTGCCACTATTTTAGATGGGGTTTAAATGTCAGATTTCTGGAATTTTTCCTAAGACGGGTCGGGTCACTAAAAACTACGTAACAATGTGAGTTTAATGACCAACACAAAATTAAAAGATTTTTAATTAATAAAGTGCAATACCATTAAAACTTAAAAACCTAAAATTAATATATTGATCAAACCAACTCAGATGAAAAGGATTTGCCTTACGACTAACCATTTCCTTTTCAAAGTTTTCACTATGCGATTAATTTACATGGTAACCTAATCCAATATTTCCTTTTTGATTTCGTCTTTTTGATTAGAGTGAGAAGATGAAACATGTTTTCGCTCTGATGGATCCCATTCTGCTGGAGTAGTAGATTAATTATTGTTTGAAAATTCGAATCTGGAGGATGATTGTTAATTTCTTTCAAAAGTTTGTCCATTAACTAAGATGGTTTAAGAATTAAGAAGTAAGTTTAACAATTATCATTTAAACTATAAACAATAAATAAACCTAATTATCAATGATTGATAAACCAACAAAAAGTAAACTAAACAAATATACCAATCATATAGACTATAAAGTTATAGTAAAAAGTAAAGTCAATTTGTTAAACACGTAAAAAATTAATATTTAAAACTTATAAATTATTAAATTAGATGAGTGTTTGAGATAAAATTATTTTGGGATACAAGAATCAGGCCTCTTCCATTAATATCTATATGAGTTTGTCTCTTTTGTTTTATTTTTTACGATTAAAACTCGGTAACATTTTAATAAATTAGGTAATAAAAACAAGATATATAAATTATGTATAGAATTTTTCTATAATTTTTTCGTAGGTGTCACCTGAAAAATTCTAGGTGTCACTCGAGTTTTTGATACGTACGTAACTCAATATTTGAAAATTATATGGGTGTCGAGTGATACCGGACCTAGCATACTAGGTCCGCCCATGAGGCTAGCTATTGAACTTGAGAGTTTTTTTAATGAAGGTTCAAGCTTGGCTCAAGTAAGATTCGAGCCCACTCAAGAGCTTGGAGCCTTGGACAGCTTGGAACTATTTATCAAAACTATGTTTCATAGAACAAATTTGACTCTAAAGCTTGAAAATATCTAAAAGAACTATGTTTAATAAAGGAAAATTGGTTCAAGTTCCCAAAAATATTAACACACTAGTGCATGAAAGGTTGATATGAATTCAAGTTCATTTTTTCGTACTAAAAAATTCCTTATAAGCTGGAGCTTGGCTCGTCAAATATACAGAGCTCTTTTTTGGTACTCGTGCTTGAACTCGATAAAGCAAACGGGCTTGAGTGAAGTTCGAGCTTGAATAACTCTATAAAAGCTTGACTCTTTCGCAACCCCAGTGGGATTTACCCCTTTTTTGGTCTGTCTGGTTTAGTTTTGCGGACTAATTTCAATCCTGCGGTTTTTCTTAACAACCAAGTAAATGATCTATGGTAAAATCTGTATGTGCCATTTGAAAGTTGGACACTTCTATTACGAGTATTGGTTAATTTTTAGCCACATGGGCTTTTAAGTGGTCAGTTTTGCTCAAGATAACCTTGAGGTCCTAATTTTACACTTATTAATGCCTAATGAATTTATCGCCAAGGGTGCTTCAATGTAGGGGTGAGCTCGGTACCGGACCGTACCGAACCGGTACCAATCCCGAAAATACCGAAACCGAATTATTAATTTTGAAAGAACCGAATACTGAACCGTATAATTTTATATGGTGCCGGTTCGGTTCCGAATACTGAATTTTAGCTAATTTAAAAACCGAATACCGAACCGAGAGTACCGAATACCGAATTTTAGCTAATTTAAAAACCGAATACCGAACCGAATATATTAATTCGGTATCGGTCGGTACCGGTACCGTTTCATAACCGGTTCGGGTTTAGGAAATGGTACCCGTCGCTCACCCCTACTTGAATGGGTGGGTGTCAAAAGTTCCATCAGCTCGGGTGTGGGTTTGAGGATAATATAAGAAACACACTGGGTAGTTCTTTTTACTTGTACTAGATTATTCTGGATGTTTGTTCAAGTCACCAACTGGTGACTAAAGCAGACAAGCGTGCTTGAGACGACATGACTGAACTAACTAAAAGTTATAGGATTCAGTATTTTGATCGGCAAAGAAATAATTTCTGTTTGGCCACCATGAAAGAGCCCCAAATTTTGTTTATAAATCCTTCAAGCATACGCCATGGCACTGATGTTGTGGGTTTTTGCGTCGAAGGTATTAATAAGCTACATAGAAACAGCAGGAAGCACCATGACTCGGCAAAAGGCTCTGAGAGAACAGTACTTCTTCGTTTGCAGTTGTCCCCGATGCATAAAACTGGTAGTTCTATATGCTAATAGCATTCAATCCTTTTTTTCCTCCTTCAAATTTCTAATTTCTTTTCTCGAACATGTTTATGTAATGGTTTACCATCTTTGCTTTATACTAAAGGGTCAGCATGATGATATTGAAGAAAGTGCAGTTCTTGAAGGTTACAGATGCAAAAATCACAAATGCAATGGTTTTTTGCTTCGTGATCCTGGTAACTCTACATCTTTAGCATCCGAGTCGTTGAGATTTAATCGTACTGTTTTAGATTCTTTACTTTTGTTCACAGAGAGTAAAGGATTTAAATGCCAACAATGTGGGCTTGTAAGAGACAACGAAGGAATACTAAAGATTGCTGGTGAAGAAAAAGCAATGTCTGAGAAGGCATCATTAGCTCTTTCGTCTGGGCGTATCCTCTAATGATTATATTTCATTACCTTTAAGGCGTACTTGATACATCTTTATATCTTGAAACATTCCTTAGTTACATTTCAGATTCAGGTGAAGCTCTTGACATGTATTTCATAGTTGAGAAACTCCAAGTGCAGCTTTGTCATTCATTTTCAATCAATTTGATGCGAACAAGGGAAGCTATCTTAAAAGTACGTCCATGTCAGTTTTACATCTCTTTATTTTTGATTATGCTCATATTATCTTTTATGTATGCTGCGTACATACGATTTGTCCAACAAAATGCATGCAAGTTCTGAGTCGAATAAATATGTCTCATTTTTTTTTTTTAGTTTTTGCAGATATTGATGGAGCTTCAAGATTGGAAGAAAGCACTGACATATTGTAGACTAACCATCCCAGTTTATGAACGTATATCATCTTATCTATCACATATATTTTGTTATATATCAACGATCACATTTCTCACATCTGGATGCATTTCCTCTGTGCTTGTGCTTTACAGGGGTATACCCTAAATTTCATCCTCTGCGAGGGCTGCAATATTATACCTGTGGGAAGCTTGAATGGTTTGTATACATTCTTTCTCTGTTTATATAATCATCATTCAGACCAACAACGTCCTGTTACTTACTCCCCTTGAAAATTGCGATATTTAAAGACAGGTCATTTAGTTCGACACAAATGTTTTGACTCTTTGTTGAATGTCTTAATATCCTTAAATAATGACAGAAATGACATTTCTCGTAAATTTGATCGTTTAAGAGTGATTGGAAAATAATTGTTAGCCTTGGTAAATATGCCAGGTTACTTGGGTACACTAAAGAGGCCATAGAATCTCTCACACAAGCAGTTGATGTGTTACGCATCACTCATGGAACGACTAGTGCTTTCATGAAGGACCTTATTTTGAAATTGGAAGATGCCCGAGCAGAAGCTTCTTATAAGCTCTCAACCATGGATGATTAGTGTGATTATGCTGGGGGATCAATTCGTTATAATTCGTATATGTGGTATTCTCATGCCCCCTTATAAGGTAAGCATGCTTTCTTTTTGTGTGCATATTGCTACTTGCCTATATTTTCTTAGTTGGACTTGTATCTGCATCATTTCACATAAAGGTTGCAAAATGGGACGGCTAGACGGGTTGGTTAGTAGCTCAAAATGGTTACCTCGACTTGCAACGACGTTTTTGTTTATCTAATCTAATTTTTTAGTATGTAGCCTCTGGAAACATTATAATCCTAGTTGTTGCCTGGTTGTTTGTGACTTTTTATGAAGTTGCCATACTAATTTCCTGAAGCAAATTGAATATAATCTTAGATCGGCTTCAACATTTACTAGATAATTTATACAAAACACCAAAGTGTAACGTATTCTGGCTATGTAGCCAAAATAAAGTATAAATCACAAGTATGTTGCTTCTCCCTTGAGTTTTTTAGTTAACGTCACGAGATGCCCAAAAGAAGTACATCTATGTTTATGTTAACAAGCTTTGAATCAATAAACTTCAGATAAAAATCCACAAATCCAAAACAAGTTGGCTAATAAATATTTTTGAAAGCGCGTCACATTTTGAATTGTTGCTATTTGACACTTCATTCTAATTAACCAACATATTTTCGAAAAACAGAAAAAGAGAATACTTCTATCAGTAAGAAAAAAGTGAGCAGTACCTTGGGCTAGAGTTTTCCCTTTTTTTTTGTCATTTTGAACTAATAGAAGTTCCTTTTCTTTAGTTTTTTTTAACTAGGGTGTTTGTTTTTACAAATTTGCATGTGTTGTTAACTCAGGAATGAAGTGTCAACTTTAATGGTTTCTAAAAAAAGATCACTCTTTTGAAAATAAATAGGAGTTGGAGTTCTATAAAGATAGTCTGCTCTGTTTTATTGCTCTGTTTACCTTATTTATCAAGGAGAAAGATCTCAAAACTTTGTTATATGAAAAAATAGTGCAATCAAACATTTGACACTATACTGAATGCTCGTTATTAACTTTAGTGCAACAGAAATTCAGATGCCCAAAATCTTTGATGTTGAACTCTTCTGATGCAGCGGTCAGAGAACACGAAGGAAAAACAGTTGCTTTGAGTGGCATGTATAAAACTCGATGAGCTACATAGCTGCAATGCTTTGTTTATTTGTGTGTAGATTTTCGGATTCAACTTTATTAGTGTGTTTTTGAAATCTTCGTTACTAAAAGTCATTTGTTGAAGAGTCTTTGATACTCATGTATTCTGTACATTACTTGTAATCCGAGAGTGTATATCTTGAATCAGAAACAAATTCAATTCTAAACCAGATATTGAAGATTTGAGAAATGGACCTGAAGGATGATGATTTGGTCATGTGTGCTTGTTTTAGAGGTGGTTTGTTACTACTAATTCTTTGCAAATCCGCCACTACATGACCGGCGCTGATCTGTTGGTAAAGACCCGTACCAAATTCTATCGTTTATCTGTCGTTAATGGTCTGTCGCTAAATCCGTTACTGTTACCTGATTTTCTTGTAGTGGTATGCCGATACCTAAGCGACCTAACTCGATCTCGGGTTGTTTCACACATCTATCGCTTCGTTGGCATTTGATCCATAGTAGCTTGGATAACTTGATATTTTCAACAAAAAGGGTTTCAATGGACTCGCATATTCATATTTGACTTGAATTTAGCTTTATAAATAGAGATTGAATTCTCTTCAATTCGTGCTACTTCCTTCTCTCTAGTGGTCTACCAGAAAACACACCTTTTAATTGATATTGACCTACAAAAATAGGGAAGAACTTGATTTAAAAATCTACCTGAATAAAAAACCGAAAATGCTCAAAACTAGAAACCAAGTACTGACCGAAATTAAAATGGTCCGGTTGGGTTCTTTCTACTGGCTATATATCTGTACAATGCCAGTTCAAGCTACCTTCTGGATGGAGCAAGAAAAGGTATGCGCAGGCGCAGTAGTTCAAGGCGGACGTTCGGAAACAGAGCTCTTTTATCGCGGAATTAGACCTGCTATTAACGTCGGCTTATCTGTCAGTCGTGTTGGGTCTGCCGCTCAGTTGAAAACGATGAAACAAGTCTGCGGTAGTTCAAAACTGGAATTGGGTGGCAATCTTGACTCAACGGGCCGAACAATTAAATGGACCCATTGTAAAAAACTAAGATAAAACATAATTTTTCTTTAAAAAATGAAAATTTAAAAAATGATGTATTAAAAATTTGTTCTTTGAAAAAAATTTCAAAATTATGTAAAATTCATGACTTTTGGCCGTTAACCCGTTTGACCCGTTTGCTTGAGGACTCAAATTGCCACCCTTAGGTTCGGTTTTGATTATTTTCGACTTTTATAAAGAAAAATAAAAAACTGGACCGAAACCGGTGAAACCAAAAACTAAGTTAAAGGAACCAAAAACCAGTCCGAAAATAAAATGGTTTGATCCAGTTTCGATTCTGATTAAGTTCCGGTTAGGTAAAACACCTTTTTCTCATCCTTAATTTCCTGTACAAAACTAGTCAATTTATGTTAAATCTATACTTAGAGTGTGGGGAGTACCCAAGCCGGAGGGGTAGCGGCTCCGCCACATCAGCCAACCCCGGCGGCTACACCATCCCCGCCCCCCGGCCCCGCGCAAATCGAACCCCGGCCCGGCTCCCTCTCCCCGCTGCACCCCGCTCCCTTTTTTGTCCTCTACCCAACGGTCTAGTGACCGTTTGAAAGTAAAAAAAAAAAATTTATTAATTTTTTTTTCTATATAAAATACCTATCTTCCCAATACATTTAACTCACATCTTTCCCATTTCTCTCAATCTATACACATTCAAAATTCTCTTTTTCATTTAGACGGCTAGTTATGTATTTTTTTTATTTTAATTCGGTAATTTTTAATTTTTAGTTTATGTAATAGTTTTTAAATATTTTATGAAATTAATTATTTTAATTCTAGTATTTGTTTTGTTAGTTAAAATTAATTAAAATGTTAAAAAAATTAAGAAAGATGGAAAGGTTAAGAAAGGTGGGTATTTCCTAGTTAGAAAGGTAGAGAAAAGTGGAGAGGGAAAAACTGATGTGGCGCTGACGTGTACAGAAAGGTGGGTTTGGAAAAGGTGGGTACTCCCCACACTCTTATAGGTCCTAGTTTACCTACTTGACGTTATCTACCCTCAACGTCTTAAGGGAGCGTTTGGTTCGCAGGTTTTTTTCTTTAGGTTTTGAATTTTGTCAAAGGATTTGCATTATGCAACATTTGTATTTGTCAGGATTTTGTCAAAGAATTTGCATCATTTTTTATGAAAAATTTGTTAATCTGAAAATGCAAAGTAACTGATATTTAAAATCCTATGGGGGAGACTGCGTTTTTAAATAACAAAGAAGGAATGAATTAAAGAAATCTTGGGATTTTAAATCTTTACTGAAATCTGCAAACCAAACACATGATTTTAAATGCAAATATCAGAAAATCCGCAAATCGAACGCCTCCTAGTTTTCCACATCTATCCTTCTTTTTAAGTAAATGTGTCTTTTAAATCCACCTAACTATATGTTTCTAAGTTTAAAAATTTCTAAATCTTGATCTATTTCTAATATGTACCCAGACATTACACCATATATACATGTAACAAAAGGTTATTAAAAGGATGTAGATATCTACATCCCATCTATTAATTTTACTAATCGTACACCTCCTTACACTCATTAATTATATTAATATTATGTTCAGTGATTTTTAAACTTTCTACATGACTCGTAAGAAGGTGTATGAATAGCAATTTGCCAATTAACATACACATATACATTAAAAAAAGTTATTACTTTGAGTTTTAGAATTTTGCCATCATTTTATTTTCTTTAAAATTGTCTTAGACATTTAAGTTGTGTTAATATTATAACAGAGAAACTCTGAGAAAACTAAGGATGACACACACACACACGCACATATTCAAGTGAGTATCACTAGTTTTGCGGACTACATGGGGTATCACTTTTAAAACCATTTTTTATTGAAACTTTTTTTGATACTCATATTTAAATTAATAATATAATATTACTTGCAAAGAATCACACACTAGTACAATATGAAACGTGTATGTTCACATTCACGGTATTGTTGTGAACATATTCTTATTCATTATTAAATGACTCTTAATTCTAAATCATTCAAACATATTATTATTAGTTATTAAGATTAAATAAAAAAATGACACATTTTAATAGAATGAATAAATACAAAAAGTTAACTGGGAGCAATTAGTGATTATACTTTTCTATAAAGCAAATTGAATTGTCTTCTTCTCAAGATATCATGAGGAAGCTTTTCGTCCCCCCTAGACCCTTGGAGATTCATCTATAGTAAGTGCTCCATCATCCATCCATGTGCCATTATTAGCCATTCATGATTTAAAAAAAGAAATTCAATTTCATAAAGTATAGGTAAAAAATATTAACAAGTAATTTATGACTTTTAACAAAAAATTATGTTGGAGACGAAAAATAAAAAGAAAATAAGAGTCATTACAAAACCACAAAAGGTTAAAGGGTCAATTCGACCCTTAAGTAGGGATGAGCTCAGTACTGGACCGTACCGAACCGGTACCGATCCCGAAAATACCGAAACCGAATTATTAGTTTTGAAAGAACCGAATACCGAACCGTATAATTTTATATGGTGCCGCTTCCGGTTCTGGGACCGGGGGGCAGTCACGTATTGGGACCGAATAAGGAAAAGATACCAAATATCAAACATACATCACCAAATATTGCACCCGAATACCGAATTCCTAATACCGAAAACCGAATATCAAATACCGAATACTGAACAAAGTTTAACGTTTTAAAGTTACAAATACCGAATTTTAGCCAATTTATATATTCGGTTCGGGATCGGGATATTCAGGATAAATATGGTACCGAAACCGAGAGTACGAATACCGAACTTTAGCTAATTTAAAAACCGAGTACCGGACCGAATATATTAATTCGGTATCGGTCGGTACCGGTACCGGTTCGGGAAATGGTACTCTTTGCTCACCCCTACTTATAACCCACCTTTAAAAACCATATGCAAACAATATTCAACTGTCTGGTATCTCTCTCTATATGTATGTATGTATGTATGTGTGTGTGTGTGTGTGTATGTGTGTACGTAGGCAAGGGCGTTTCATTGATTTTTGGGGTCCCGGACGAAAACGTATAAAAGGATCCTACACATACATAAATACACACACACTGACACACACATATACATTTGTATGTACAAACATACTTTTTGTTTTTTTTTACGTGCATAGGTTAAACAATTCAGCTGTGCTTTATTTTCGTTGAGAACATATAAAGTTAGGGGTGAAATTTTGGGCATTGGGTGGTTGCCCCTTTCAGGCGCCCTCAGGGCCTGCCTTGTACGTTGGTATGTATGTATGTTTCATATTGCTACAAGTTATTAACAAAGTTACATTTCAATTATAATTTGGTAATCTCAAATCTAAAAGGGGCACAAAAATGGGCATTGAACTTTATAAGTTTGATTATTAAAGGTATGTTTGACCAGAAAAACATGTAATTCTTGAAGGGCTACCACCCTATAAAAATGACATGACATTATTAACAAGATTTTTTTTCACCATTGTTTTTTAAATAATTACACCATTGTTTTTAATAAATATGTTAGTAAAGGTTTAATATAATCGGCATAATCTAATTGCATACATGAGTTAGAGTTTGTTAGGGTTTATATTTGTATTTTTTGGTACTCTATTAATATCGATTAATATGATAGATTTTACCTATAAGGTTTTTAATTTTTTCACAGGATTACAAGAATGTTTAGTGTAGAGCTTATAAAAGTTTATGAAAACTTAAATTTATTGTTTTTAAAAGTAATCCCACTCATTTTAGAGGGTGTTTGGATTTGCGTTTGAAAAAATGCTACAGCGTTTTAGAAACTAATAATCAGATAATAGCTGTATCAAAAACTGCTGCCGGAAATGTAATATTTGTTTTTTCTCTTTTGAATTTCTTAAAAACATAAGCTTTAAAAACTAGTTAGAGCTTATGACACATAAAGTTCTATTAAACAAGACTCTTATTTAATTATGTTTTAATTTGTATTTTCTAATTTACGTATCTTATTTATTTTATTTTATATTTTTCAGTTCTATCTGTTTTTTCAAACACATATATTAATCAAAGCTTCCGGTACTTGATAGCTTTTCCAAGTGTTGTGTACACATGATAATTATTTTTCGTATTGTTTTGGTTATGTTTAGCTTTTCAACGAATAAATTTAAAACATAATTAAAGTTGATTGACATTTTATGCGTGAGATATTATATCATTACCTAACCATTACTTTGATGGGAACCAACAAAAAAGAAATTTCCTCAAAGGAAGGGGATTGATTAGTTCACTTTTTAGATTTGAGTGGTTTACAATTAATCCAAGTGAATTAACCCAAAGACCATAGTACAATGTGTGTGTATATATATTATATAGAATATGACTATTCATTATGCGGTACATCAGAGTGTACCATCTTTTAAATAATTAATTTTTTTTTCATAAACATGTGTTAATTAACATTATAAAAATGAAATGTAAATTTAACATACATTTACATCTCCTAAGCCTTTAAAAATGAAGTAAACGTATATTTACATAAATTTGCATATATGTGAACATACATTTATGTGATGCATAATTTCATGCACTTAGAATGTATGAGTGTGCTTAAAATTTATGCATCATATGTGTAATGTTAATATAAACATGTTTATGAAAAAAAATATCAAAAACATATTATTTTTAAGAGTGGTGCTTACTTGAATGTGTGCGCGCGCACACACACATATAGAATTGGGTTCCGGTAAGAAGCTCTCATTTCCGTGGAAACCACTCTATATTTTATACATTTAATGTATAAAATTATGAATTTGATGCTAAAATTTATATATTTCATGTTAACATATACACATCTCAAGATAAATTTGTGCAGTTTATATGAATTTGGGGCATTTGACAAAATTTATGTATTTAATGTTCAAATTTATGCATTTAGTATATAGTTTAATGAATTAAAAATTTTAAGGTAATTTTATTGTTAGATTATGATAAGTTTTACTATTGAAAGCCAATAATAATTTGGAGTTATAAATTTAATTTTTAAATTTATGCATTTGATATATAAATTTGTGTATTTTGAAATGGTTCTCATTTTCACACGAAATTAAAAGGTTCTTATCGAAACTCAACCCTATATATACTCGCACACACATACATACATAGTTACATACCTACCTACCCACTGAGTCCCAATCTTGTTTTATTAAGCGTATTCCTCCCACCATAACCACCACCAACAACGGCCGACGACTCTTTGCTTTTCTCACCGCCACTACAAACCACCACCCATAATTTTTGACCACTACACTTTAATAATATATACCATTAATTAATTAATAACATGATATTATATGTTATTATTAGAGTTTGTTACTTGGTGGACGATGATTTATAAGTTAGATCCATAATCTATAAATACTATTAAAATCTATCTATACTATTAAAAGAGTAACTATACTCATTTCTGGTGAAGCCACGTGTCGTCACCATGAATCGACACGTGGCATTTATATATTTTAAAAATAATAAAGAAATTTAAATCAAATCTATCCAAATCTAATATAATCCACTTTTAAATTCAAATCAAATCAAATCAAACAAAATCTAATACTCTACTAACTTATCAATTAAATTTATCTAATTCTAATATAATCCACTTTTGAATTCAAATCAAATAAAATTAAACAAAATCAAATAACCTACTAACTTATTAATTATAAGATAATATAATAAAAGTTTAAAAAAATATATAAGAAAAAAATACTCTTCATATATATTTAGAAATATACAAAATTAATTGGCCATAATAAATAATAATATCATCTTATATACTTTTTGTTTAAAAAATAATATTATATCTTTATCTTTTTATTTGTTATATTTTATATATATTAAAAATATCCGCGTAATACGCGGATAATAAACTAGTATTAACTAAATTGTGATTTGTTGTCTTCTCATTATGCCAAGTGGCATCTTCTACTAATGACAAATGTCAATTAGCATTTCAATATTAACTTAAAAATTCTAAGTCAAATTACTTTTAAAACAAGATTAATGTTATATACTTAAATCTCACAAAATCACAAAAACAATATTTGAAAGAACTTTGTGATTAATAATTATAATAACAAAAATAATATAATTATATAAGTAAAAGTTATTAATGATTAGTTTTTTTGTTTAAATGATTTATACATAAATTAATTATAATTGGATATATTGAATATCATTAGTATTTAAAGTTTGGATATTAATTAAGTTTTAATTTTTAGTTTATATAGTTTTCAGGAAAACCAGTTTATTAAAGTTATCCGTGTAATATACATGTTAATAAACTAGTTATTATTAAATGGGTAACTAAATTGCCACGTGTCGACCTCTCATTTTATTCGTCACGTGTCAAAATTTCAATCTGCCACTATAAAAATTAAATTCCAGTTAAAATCAAATTCAATTTAATCTATTATAATGTAATCTAACTAATCTAATATATAATTAATTAGAATCTAATAAACTTAATTTTTTATAATTATTTCATGTGTTTTTATAAAATATTTATTCTTAATTTTTTTAAAATTCAGTCAATGTAGTACATGAGTATATAACCTAGTTACAGATTAAAATCAGTGATAACGATTTTAGCCGTTCGTACTAGAAATATGCATGTTAATACATATCTTTTTAAAAAAATTTAATACAATCTTTAAAAATAAAACATCAAATAATTTTTTCTTAAAAAAAGTAACCATCAAACATATATAAAGACGGTTTTTATCGTCATGATTATTTTGTCGGTTTAGATTGATTTTGGCAGAAATTACGAACCAGAAATTTATCATTTTTAAAGCTTGATACTTTTTTTAATGTTAATTTCTCTGTATTATATAACCAAAAATTATACTAAATTATAATTTCATCAAGAAAACTTTTTTCATAAGTGAATTTTGTTTTGGGTCTAAACCCTATATAGAGATATCATATATTTTTTTCTGAAATTATTCAATAACTAATGGATGATATTTTATTTAAATATAACCAGTCATTTAGTCGATATGATACTTATGACTGAGACTAAGTTGACATGATGGTAGTACAACTGACATGGCAATGGGTTTGGGGACTCATGTTGCACATGTGGAAACGTGTTTAGGACGAACAAACGCAACAAACGTTTTTCATTTTAATCATATGTATTATATTGTACTTTTTTCATCTAGATGATATTTGTACATTAATAAAATATGTTGGATATGGAACTTGTGATAGATTTTGACGTGTTAACTTTTTAACCATGTGTGACAAGGGTTACTGAATTATGATATTTTAGTTTGTATCAGATTTGTTTTTACCCATACAAATCCATACTTAATAGGAAACTAAAACGTTCAAATAACCAAAACAAGAGGTTTCCATCCAAAAATCAGACCGCAAGTAACCGAACTGCACCGAACCACATACTCCATGAAATTTTGTTTCTTAAACGCCGTACTTCTAAAGTTTTCATGTATAGATGTCTTTAATCTTTTGGTTTTTGCTTTTATGAGCCCCGTACTAGGGATACACACACAAATATTAAAAATAGGTTTTAACATTTACAATTAAAAATATAAAAGTCTAGTGCAGAAGATTTGTCGATTAAAAGAGCTAAAAAGAAAAATTGGGAATACCGTACAATGCAAAACCTAATTTAGGTTTTTGGTTTTTGGAAGCCGCACTTTTGGTTTTAGATTTTGGTTTAATACAAAAATCGTACCATGCACAACTCTAATCTATATTTAAATAATTTCAAAATATCTATCACACGTAAAGTGATTTATGTGATTTAATTTCATTAGTTTTTACTGTAATAAAAAAACATGGTATAAAAAAGTTTTTCAGGATTTTTTTAAATAATGAATTATATAAATGTGTGATAGTCCATAACGTTGTCAAGATAATGTCTGCTTTGACCCAACAAATCAACAACGCCTCATGGTTTTCTTTCAGCAATGCCACATGCACCCCAATTTCATCTTGGTGGGAAAAAATTACATCAACCTTATAAGGTTTATTGGTTTCTTACCACCATCGATGTAGGATGTCAGAATCCTCGCCTCACAAGACACAACATCTTCGTTGTGCACATCGACCCAGTATCCGGTTCTAATACCATTTGTAAGATTCCATATCACTTCGAGTCAAGATATTGTCCACTTTAGCCCAACAACACTTCAAATTATGACCTCCTATATCGATGGTGGAGAGAAACCAATAAACTTTTATAAGGAAGATGTGATCTCTTCCCACCAATATGCGATATGGGACGTTTCGGACACTACCAGGAACAAACCTAGGAGACGATGGGTAAAAGCTAAGGGTGTAATCAGGGTTGTTCAAAAAATTCCGAAACCGAAAAACCGATACGAAAACCGGAAAACCGTTTCGATTTTGAGGTTAAACGAACTGAATTTTTAATTATTTTCGGTTTGGTTAACCGAACCGAAAAAAACCTTCGGTTTCGGTTTAGGTTCACGATTTTGGTGACGGACGGTTAACCGAAAAACCGAAAATTTTTTAATTTTATATATTTTAACTTTTAAGCTTATAAATATTAACATTTATCCCAACAATAATTCAAAATTTTAGCTTATTTATTAGTTTACATTAATTGTTAAATCCAAAACTACAAAAAACTATACTAGAACAATTTAATTTATAAAGATTATAAACTAGTTTTCTTGTTTCTATTAGATTTTTAAAGATAATATTTAATCTTTTAAAGATATTATATAGATAATTTATAGTTTTATTTATCGCCATTATTATCTTTGGCATTTTGAAATTTTTAGAAATTATTTGTTGGAATTTTTTAATTTGAAATTTAATTTATTAATTAAAAAATGGTTAATTGGTTAACCGAATAACCGAACCGAAAAAACCGGTTAACCGATTATCGGTTAACCGGTATTTTCGGTTTAGGTTTAGGTTCACGAATTTCTCGAACCGGTATCTCCGGTTAACCATCCGAAATGCAATTTCGGTTCGGTTAACCATCCATGAACACCCCTAGGTGTAATCGAGCCGAGTCGAGTCGAGTATCACCAAACTCGAGCTCGAACTCGACAATAAAACTCGAGCTCGAAACTCAACTCGAGCTCGATAGAGCCTTAGTTTTGAAACTCGACCTCGACTCGATAAACTACTCGATACTATCGAGCTCGACTCGACTCGGCTCGATTAAATCCGGGATAAAGGAAATCGAAATATAAATATAATATATTCAATCTAATTTTATCCCAACAAAAAGTAATAAGGGTAAATATATAAGAATGTAATTTTAAGTTTAAGATTATATAGTTTGATTTATATAAAAGTGATGAAATATAATAATACAAAGTTGAATGGTAAAAATGTGAACTTGTAAACTAAAGCTCGATTAGGCTCGCGAGCCTATCGAGCAGGCTATTTTAATACTCGAGCTCGACTCGATTACTACTCGAGTAGCTTGAGTTCGAACTCGACTCGATTAACTGCGAGTCAATTTAGAGTTTTCTACGAGTCGATCCCGAATAGCTCACGAGTTACCTCGTCTCGTTTACAGCCTTAGTACAAAAAGCGGACGATATAATGACTCAGGGTGGTCAGGACTGTTACAACATGGCAACATTTAAATACTTCATCCGTTTCAAAATAAATGTCTACTAGACAAAAACACAACTTTAGGAATTCATAATAATTACAACATTTTAATAAATAAAATGAGATTTTTACCATTGATTATTATATAATTTTAAAAGTCAATTTTTTAAAACACATAATTAAGGACATAACTTAAATCTTATAAGTATACATAATTATTTATGGATGTGGACAAATATTTTGGTACAAATTAAAAAAAAGATGGACCCTTTCTTTGGGACGGAGGAAGTATTAATAATATAAATTTCAAATTTATTAGACTTGAAAAATAAAATTAGTTTATGAATAAATATATAAATAAGATAATTCAAATTTGATTTGATTTACATTAGATTTTATGATATTTGGTTTAGCTTATAGTTTTTATTTTACTTTAAGCTTTAAAAATAAAGAGTTGTATTTATTTTATGATATTTATTCTAGATTGTATTTATTATTTTATTTTAAATTTAACAAAATAATGAATTATATTTATCTTTTATTTTAAAAATAATAAATTATATAGATCTTTTTTGGTGAAACGTGAAAATGACACATAAACATTTAATGTTCTTCGTTATTATGGATGATGATTATAAACTATTAATGTTTGTGTGCCAAAATGATATCACCATCATCGTAGATGAAGTCGTATTCACTGGAGGGTTACACTGATGAGCGTCAATGAACAAGTAAGTGTACAAATCAAACGAGAATAAATAATATAGAATATTAGGTTTAATTAAGATATTAGATGATTATTAAATAAACCAAAGCTAATAGAGACTTAATGTAGTATCCGATAATATAGATGGACTAAATTGTGAAGTAGTGATGATTAAAAATGTCATATTAACTATTATTAGATAATAATTGACAATTGCATAATTATTTGATGATAATAGATGCATACTTTTAATGGATGATATCAATAAAAAAAGATAAATTAATCTTGACAGTTGAGGGTAAGATCAAAAAGAAATTAACAAAGATAGAGTTAGACAATTCTCAAACTCCACTCCGGCTCTCCCCACCCTTATTAGAACCGGCAACACTTCCATCACTCCATGGGAGGTGCATCAATTCGTCCTCACACCAAAAACACACACCACTCTTGTTTTGATTGTTCGGCTCAAGAATCGAAGCTCGCACAAGTCGGTATCTAACGTTAAGTTCAAAGACAACATTACTGGTAGACTTAAATGCGTCCTTATTGTGCATTCTTGATCATTGCTTAAGATATATTTTTAGTGTATTTCACGTTTAAAATTCAATAGACGTATTCTGTGACGGTTTATAGAGTTTCAAACTTTCGTTGTACGAAAATTGTTTTGCAAAAGTGTGCTATAAACCCAATATAAACATATATGTCACGTTTAAAATTCACCCTCGATGTTTTTTTTTAATCTTATTTGAAAATATGTGTGTGATTTGTTTAGCAGATCATTAACCGGAAATGATATAAGAACTTAAACTATCAAAATAAAAGTCCAACGATTTAATCATGAAAATAAAAAAAGGGTTGTTTTCCCCCCTAATATTAGCTTATTTAATGAATTAGTTATTTACTGATTTAATAGGTAGGATGTCACAATTATATAGTTTGCTTAATAGGTTACAAGTAAAAAGCATATAAATTTGTATAAAATAAAACATGTGCAGAGAATTATAGAGTAAAAAAAAAGTGCAAGGTTTTCATAAATATTAAACTTAAACAAAAAATTTATTATTTAAGAGTGTGATTATAAATGTGATAACCCCACAAAAGAAATCACTCACATATATTTTTTGTCTCTCTAATTATAATCATACAAGGAGAATCTTACACAATATTAATTAGTCAATTTATTCTTTAACTTTTGACTTTTTGTGAGCTTAAAATGGACCATTCTTTTAACAATCCTCCAAATATGGTTTGCTATCACATACTAAAATTTCAATTTCTTTGTCTATGTGCTTTTTTTTTTATTTTTCTTTGTACAATTAGGTACGTATTGTTGTTTGATTGCGACAAAATGTCTCCGTCGACGTTAAAATTTATCTATAAATTATGAAAAGAACACATATATAAAATTATAATATTTACGTTCTTATAAGTTATAACCTCGGCCTCTCGTGCAAAAGTTGAATTGATTGCAAAATCAACGAACTCCACAAGAATAGCATTGTTCCTAGTTTAGTTCTCGATTCTATTTAATTTTATACTTTTTCATAAAAAAAAAGTTGGAAAAATATTGACCAAACTGAAACGAGTACCTTTAGAACCGGTTTTCGATTTCAATAAACACAATTTTATAGTTCTTGATTCAGGCTGGTCTGACTCTAAACAGTTGCATACCCCTACTTCTAGCTAAAACTTGTATACCATAAGTTCTTACCACATCAACGACCAAACACTAAACTTTAACATTGAAAATAGGTTTTTCATTTTTGAAAAATCTCCGATCACAAATCAAATTGGTTGTGAGGATCACTACGGTCGATGTGAATGCGAAACCAAAGGACGAAAGGGTTTCGAGGAGGTGTTATGAAAAAATGGTAACATAAAATAGCTTTTAGTTCTAAATTTTCTTTTATCTTTTTATAAAAAAAACTCATTTATTAATCCGTTTATTACATGAATATTTTTAATAAATAATTATTTACATAAAATGTATATAAACTTAAAATTAAAAGAACACACATATGTATGTATGTGTGTGTATACGAATGTTTATTTGTTCAAAAGAATAACTCTAAATATTGAGAGTACCAAAGGTACCTCGTTTATTTTTGATATATTTTTTTAAAATCAAGTTTAAATTAACAATAGAAAAAGTCCATAGAAAGTCACACGCAAACACACCTTGAAACTACATAAATATTTCAGTGGATAATCAACCATTTACGATAAATTCGTATGAATATCTCCAAAAAATTTTGACGTTCACATTATTTATTTTTTAGAATTTTAATACAGAAAGTATGGTCCATTTAATGAATAGTTATATAATAATGATTTAGAAGGTGTTTAGATTTGCGTTTGAAAAAGTGTCATAGCGTTTTGGAAACTAATAATCAGATAATAGCTGTAACAAAAAGTGCTGCATGAAACGTAGTATTTGATTTATCTTTTGCTATTTGCTATCATAATTATCAAATAATTAGTTTTTAAAGTGTTTGGATTTGCGTTTTTACTTGTAAAATGATCAAATAATCACTTATTAAGCAAATAAGCTATATTTTTTTAACTTATGAAAAAGTGTGATAGAATCAACTCTAAACACAAATAATCACTTATTAAGGTATGCAATCCAAACACTTTAAACTAATTATTTACGTTATTATAACCTAATAAGCTAATAATCTAGCTTATAAACCAAACACTCTCTTATACAGTGTAAAACAGTAGTTATCTATTAAGACAAAGAAACTGAGTACCTTAATGATGACGTGGAGGGGGATGAGCCAACTGAGCTGGTTTGAAACCACAGAATGGGCCGCAAGATTCGATGGTCCAAGGGTTATCTTAAGCATTGGTGGTGGTCAAATCTAAACCCACTTTCAATGGTATTGCTTGAATGTCCTTCATACAACCAACAATTAAATGAATCTTCATTATGAAAACTCAATAAATAATATCAATTATTTATTTATTTTGTAAAATATTACTTATTTGAAAAGGTATTAGGATCCATAATAAAGTATAAAATGCGTATAATTATCTGTAAACTACGGTTCAAATTCGAACAAACTTCTTCTTCTATCATATGATGACATTGCACCAGATTCAATTCAAAAGCCTCGGTTTACACATTCTTTGGACTATCTCAAAAGCCGGAGAGAATGATTGAATTGAAGCCATGTCTCCCGAGAGAAAATGAACACTCGAAACAAAAATCATAAGAAATTTGAAAATAAGAACTGATTATTTAGTATACTTAAATTATGTATTCAAAATAAAACGTTGAATTAATATTTTAAATACTTGGAGTTAAATTATAGTTTTTTTTTATTTTAAATATTAACATTTACTTAAAACGATCATTTTTCATCAACGCTTTTATTGACTTGCCATTATTATATATCTGATTTACTACTTATTCAACGTCTATTTTTGTTGTTAAAATTCCTTCAATATAATATAAATTTCTACTCAAAGTTTTGTGAACTTTATAATTATTATTATAATTAACTTAAGTCCGTATTAATTGTGTCTTTTATTACATTTAAGAACCGTAAGTATAACGCATGTGAATATTAGTTAATAGCTTAAATTAATGGGACACACACACATATAAATATAAATATAAATCTGTGTGTGTGTGTGTGTGTGGGGTTTTTAAGAATATTATATCAAACAACAGTAAGAAGTTTTAATCAATGAATTGATAATAGTTTTTATAAAAGTTGTTTTGTTACAATCTGGAAGAAATGAAGTGAAGTAGGGTACCATTGACATTTGTGTTTGGGTTGATAATGTGATCGATCACGAGACATGAAAAGACAAAAATCTTGCTTCATATTTTATTGCCTATACTTGATACTTAAATGTGAATGGTTAATTTATATATATATATATATATATATATATATATATATATATATATATATATATATATATATATATATATATATATATATATATATATATATATATATATATATATATCAAGTGATTACCACCTATGAAGCAGCGCACCAGGAGGTACCACTCTTAAATTTTTTTTCATAAACATGTTCTAATTAACATTACACAGATGATATATAAATTTTACGCAAATTCGAAGACTCTAAGTTCATGAAATCACACATCACATAAATGCACGTTCACATATATGCAAAATTATGTAAGTGTAAGTTCAAATCATTTTTTAGGAGATGGATATGTGAATGTATGTGAAATTTACATATAATCTTCATAATATTAATTAAAACATGTTCATGAAATTTTTTTCAAAAAAATTACTTTTAAGAGTGAGTACCACCCATTATGCAGCGCACTAGAAGGTACCACATTTAAAAAAATTTAAATTTTTTTATAAACATGTTTCAATTAATATTATGAAGATCATATGTAAATTTTACGCAAATCTGAATACTCTAAGTGCATAAAAACACGCATCACATAAATGCACGTTCCTATATATTCAAAATTATATAAGTGTGTGTTCACATCATTTTTTTAGGAGCTATGCGATGTGAATGTATGTGAAATTTACATATGATCTTCATAATGTTAATTAAAACATGTTTATGAAAAAAAAGTTGAAAAAGTTTTTTTAAATGTGTTATCTTCTGGTGCGCTGTATAATGGGTAGTACTTTCTCGAACCATATATATATCAACTATATAGTGATGAGATCCATTGTGAACAAGTTATCGTTGTGAACGTTGTGAACAAGTAAAAAAAATACATATAACCATTCATATATATCAACAACTGTTTGTAACATGATTCATATGATTTGAAAGGTTCATAAAAGTGTGTACAACAATATTCAGAAAATTCAAAAGGTTCATTGTAGTTTTTATAACAAGATTCATAGGAATCAACAATATTCATAAGATTCGATACTTTCATAGATTCAATAAAAATCTAAAGTACCTAATAAAATTAATAGGTTAATAGAAGGGTTCGGTAGTGTTTTCAACAAGATTTATAAGATTCAAAGCTATTTTTATGGTTGTTCACAACGATAACTTGTTCACAAAAGATATTTTGTGTGTGTGTGTGTGTGTATAATGCATCAAATTCCCCGCGTGATGCATCAAAATCCCGCGTAATGCATCAAATTTCGCGCTTGATGCATCAAAATCCCGTGTGACACATCACCTTATTTACGATCATGCCACCGCGTTTTTCATGAAATGCACACAATTGGACGGTATGCGTAGGTTTTCATAGTTTTCAGGTGCATAGTGGTTTTCCATTGAACTCACCCCTATATATATATATATATATATATATATATATATATATATATATATATATATATATATATATATATATATATATATATATATAGGTGGGTTCAATGGAAAACCATTATGCACCTGAAAACTATGGAAACCTACGCATACCGTCCGATTTGGTGCATTTCATGAAAAACGCGGTGGCATGATCGTAAATAAGGTGATGCATCACGCGGGATTTTGATGCATCACGCGGGAAATTTGATGCATCACGGGGGATTTTGATGCATCACGCGGAGATTTTGATGCATTTG
The DNA here is from genome assembly GCA_020465985.1 of Centrapalus pauciflorus. Taxonomy (NCBI): domain Eukaryota; kingdom Viridiplantae; phylum Streptophyta; class Magnoliopsida; order Asterales; family Asteraceae; genus Centrapalus; species Centrapalus pauciflorus. The sequence continues at coordinate 121,939 of JAANYP010007501.1, forward strand.
TGGTGGTGCAGTGTGGTTTTCACAAGTTTTCAGGTGCATTGTGGTTTTCCATTGAACCTATATATATATATATATATATATATATATATATATATATATATATATATATATATATATATATATATATATATATATATATATATATATAGACACACACACACACACACACATACAGATGGGTTCAATGGAAACCCTATATGCATCGGAAAATCCGGGAACCACTTTATAGCCATTGTATCAGGTGATGCATCATGCGGGGAATTTGATGCATCACGCGAGAATTGTGATGCATTTGTGGTGATGAATGAATGTTTTTCAAAGGTTTTTTATGCACGTTGGTTTTTCATTGAACTCCCTCTATATGTATGTATGTATGTATGTATGTATGTATGTATATACGTACGACGTGTGTATGGTGTCAAAGAATAATACATTTCTAGTATTGTTGATGGGTTCGGATAAATGTGTTTGCATATCACATTCAATTCTATGTTGTTAATCTGTTAATTATTATGTTAGGTTCAGGTTTGTGTCATTTTTCTAGTGTTAATTTTGAGCCAACTCATTTCATGTATCGAAGGGATTATTTATTTATTTATTTTCGAAAGCTGAAATTTTAAATTTTTTTTACCTAAGTTAACTTTAAACTAGATTTAGATAAACATAGGTACAATCAAATATTAGATTTCTACTTTTTAGAATGTTCCTTTTGAATTTCACGTATTAGCCATGAAAAAATTTAATACAAAAATACAACAAATTGATTCGTTGTGTGTTTCAAACAATCTATGATTAGATATGATACAACAATATTTTAGTACCAAAATACAAAAATATGATTAGTTGAAGTTAACACGATACACATCGCATACTAGGAGTGTACAATTTTTGGTTCGGGACTGAGGATACTGAAAACCAAACCAAATCGAATGCACTTAAAACCAAACCAAAATTGTTTTCGGTTTGGTTTCACACCAAACTGATTATGATACCTGGCTTTTGGATTGATTTCTGGTTTAGTCGATAGCAAACTAAAAATACCTTTCGTTCCATAGGACAAAACTTTATCCATTGAGCTACAAATTATTTTATTACCAAATTTATTGATTTGCTTATTTTAATAACAAAATTACTTTTTAATATATAAACTTACTATCGTAAAAAAACTAGTGAACAAAATCCGATGTTGATCTATGAAATTAAAATTCTTGGGTTTGATCTTTTGTAAATTAATATATTAAAGAGTTGGTTTGTTATTAAAATAAGTAAGTCAATAAATTTAACAACAAAGTGATTTGTAGCATAATGGTTAAAAGATTGCTTTATGTAATTAAAGGTTCGGGGTTCGATTTCCAGCTAAATAATTTATTATTTAATTTTTGTAGAAAAACACAAAAATAACGGACCAACTTCGACTGAACGGTCCGGTAAAAAACCAGACCGATTGGACCGTCAGACCGACCCAACTCGAAACGGCCACATGATGCATCAAATGATCGTGATGCATCATCCTACTCGTGTGATGCAGTGTGGTTCGACTCGGACCGATCGCGTAATGCATCAATTGATCATGATGCACAAATTTTGTCGTGTGATGCAATCTTTCCGCGTGATGCATTATACTTTTCCTAACGATGCATTGTGCTTTTCCAAGGTTTTCTGATACATGAAGGTTTTCCATTTTGGCGTAAAACATTTTATGTATGTTTACTTCATATTTTTAGGATTACATACTTAATATTGGACTGTTTGAGATGATTGAAAGTTTTACGTTTGTTATTTGATCTTTAATTGTTTGTAGATTGTTTCGGATATTGAATATTTGGTTTATTTGATTTATATACCAAACCAAACTAAATTCAAATTCGGTTTATGTAGTTTTGAATTTAGTTTGGTTTGGTTTGGTTTTTGGATTAGGACAAAAAAATTATCTAATCGAAGAAACCAAACCCAAAAATCAACGAACCAATAAACAAAACCGTTGATCATCCTTATCGCAAACCCAACAGTCCAACACAATGAAAACGACATGAACGCAAACGTAAGACGATTATATCTGTCTCAACAATTGATCGAAGTGAATTTTTACATACAAACATCTTAAACCTGAATTTACCTACAAAATTAGAAATAAAATAAATACTATATACTAAGGTCATGTTTGTTTACCTATTAATGGAATCATCTAGAGGTCATTAGACATTTGAATGACTTCTTAATGATTCCATTAAGAAGTAAAGAATCAACCCCTAAAATAAATCAAGAAAAAGAACATGATGTAGTTAATCCATTAATAGTAACTAAACTTGTCATATGTTAACAGTTCTAGCACCTCCTTAAATTTGCCAATGCAGTGGCAATTCCTTTTTCTACGTGTCATTTATCTATATATTTTTTCTATTCAAATTACCTATATTTATCTGAATCTAATTTAAAGTCAAATCAAATTCAATCAAACATATTCTAATTTAATCTAACTAGTTTAATAGAGCGGGTTCAATGGAGAACCTTCATGCACCACCACAAATGCATCACAATTCCCGCGTGATGCATCATTATATCCACGTGATGTATCAAATTTCTGCGTGATGCATCGACTTCCTGCGTGACGCATTAAGATTTTTGCATTATGCATCACCTGATCCAATGACTATAATGTGGTTCTCCGGTTTTCCGATACATATGAGTTCTTCATTGAACCCACCCCAGTTTAATAAATGATTAACTAAAATATAATAAAATTTTAATTTCTTTTTTTATAATTTTATAGAATTACTTTTAAAATTTTCTTAAAATTAAGCCATGTAACAATGAGTTTGTAACCTATTGATAATACACTAAGTCGATTTGGTTAAATCTATAATAAAAATGACACATTATTTTTTTTTCATGTTAGCTAATCAACAAACTTAGTATTTAATCACTTCAATTTTTTTTCTTTTATTTTTCAGAAAGTGGATTATTTGTATTATAAATAAATAAGTTTACGCAAACAAATAACTTGGAGTCAAATTAGGCATTATATATACATACATTTATAAAATGAAGTTAACTAATGACCTTTTTTCTTTCGTTTTTTATTTTAAATTTAATTTTTTTATAACTCACTATTATCTTAGCGTATCTTTAACCCTTTTATTTTATTTAGATACAATTAATGACTATAAAAATATGTAAAAAAAAAAAAACTAAAAAAGCTAAAATGCATCATATGATGAGAGCAAAAGTTGCATTTGTTGATTGATTTGATTCCAATACATAAAATACATACATACAAAGACCAAAACAACAAAGAGTACAATGGTAGAATGACAACCCTTTTTTTGTTTAGGATTGTTTTATCCAATATGTATTGAATCTTCTTCTTGACTTCCTAAAAATCATTTCATTTCAAGATCAAATTTTTTTTTTTTTGCCAAAAAAAAAAAAAAACAACCTTAATCAATTCATACCCTCAAAGGGTTTGTACGTCTTTAGATCAGTAGCCACCCCAGCGAACGATCCGGCGGCAGCGCACACAGTAATAATGAGACAAGCGGCGCTCAAGATTTGTAACGAAACCCATCGTGTGCTCCATTTCGGTATCTTCTTCTGAACAATGTACATTTCAACCGGAAAATAAACCGTCAAGGGCCAAAACCCAAACGCTCCAAGGATCCCAACAACGTCGTTGAAGAACGGCATCAACATAGCGACAAGTGTGGTGAAGCACACAAAGAGTGTTCTCCAAACCAACCGGAACAAATTGAGTTTGTAGGGTTTGTATCCGCCGATTGGGATTGGGATTTCGATGTTGTTGTTGATGAACTTGCTTTCTGGGAAGTATTTCGAGGCGGTGTTTTCAACGAATGCGAATAAGGGTTGGCAGTAGACTTGGTACGCGCCAACAAGGTGGATCACGATCGCGGCATTCGCAATGTCAAGAAGCCAATAAGGGTTGTAAAACCCGAAACCGGTGAGGAGGTTTCCGGGGGACATGTCACCGAATGCGGCGTAACCGAAGCATCCACAGAACATGTAGAAGACTGTGGTTGTTGCTACACTAATAAAAGTTGCTTTTTTCATGGTTTTGTGTTCTGCTGGTGGTGACTTGATTGTATCCTGCATGATGAAAAGTAATATATTTAAAAAGTTTGATTTTTTTTATATTGCAAATTATGACAATCAACTTAAGAAATCTGAATTAAAAGTACCTGAATTTCAATGAGAATGAGGGAATAAGAATAAGCAAAAGCAATGGCTCCAAGTGCTTGAAAGCTCCTCCATATTTTCTGAGTTTGAGTCACCTTCCCAATGCTTATTCCAGTCAAACTTCCCTTAATTTTTCCATTTTCTGGTAATCAAGAAACATAATTACATATTAATTTCTGGGTCGTTTCTATCGTCTTTGGGCCCGAGACAAAAACTTATAAATTCTTTAAATATTTATTTATATATTTATGTATATATAATAGTTAAAGATTAAATTAAACAACCATGTAAATATGTATTTAAATATCATGATCAAACAACTAGCAAAACAAATAAATTACTAGTAGTTAGCCTAGATATTAAAGGGGAAAAAAAATTTTGGACCTCCTTGGCTGTAAGGCGCTAAGATTGCACACCCTAATGGCCGGCCCTGATTAAGTTCAGATCAAATTCATTATACAAATTGATTTTGACTCTTTAAAGTCAAACCTGTTAGCTTTTGGTATGAAAAATAGCAAGGTAGTTTTAATCTTTTTTCTCCAAATTCTTTAAGACAACATGGGTTATGAAGCTTTTTAAGACAACCAACTTACTTTTTGTAATAAATTGTTAGATAAATATTAACTCATTTGACCCAAAAAGTCAGTGGTTTTGACTAACCAAAAGAAAGGTTTTTAAAACTTTTTGACTTGTAAATAAACCACGGATATGTTTTTTTCTGTCATTTGAAGCAAGGGCGTGCACATTAATGGCGTCTATTTGGTAGAATGAGGTGTCTTTTTAGACTTTCTCTGAACTTACCAGCAACTTTAGAAATTCCAAGGCCAAGACCAATGGTGGAATAAGTGAAAGACATGACAGCAGCCAGCATTGAAAGCCATGAAATCTGGTCAAAATCTGGAATTTGAGAAAAGATGATTTCTGCAACACCAAACATGAGCATGTATGGAGTCCCTGAAACCACACATGGATTATCATGACCTTTTTCATGATAACAGGTTGATCTTTTTATTGCTCTGTCATCAAAAAGAAATTATTATTATTAAAAACCCAATCAAATAAAATAAACTTTTAATCTTAAAAAAAAAATAGAAATGGTTTAATATAGCATTTTGCGTTATAATTAAGAATAAAGATTGTTTGAAAAAAAAAAAGACTTTTAAAATATTGAAAAACTTATTCACACGATATATTTTTCAGTTTTAAAAATATAAGATATTTGACAGAAAAAAAAAAGAATATAAAATTTAAATACAGAAATAAATATAAGCCGATAGGTGATGTAAAAAATAAAAGATAGTACAAAAACTGTAAGTATATTATTATTAAAAAAGGAATCTTTTAAAAAATCGTTTTTTAAGAGGAACTTACATAGCGCTAATAGAAGCTGCAATGGTGTATCCAATTGCCACTCCGACAAGATTGAAGTACTGAATAAACCCACAAATTTTCACTTGAAACCCACCTGAAATAATTCAAAAAGATGATTAAATTCGTTTGAAAATATAATCTTTTGTGGTAAAAACCTTAAAAATTGATTAAAAAAAAGGTATACCAAGATTGTTCTGAACGGCTTCCATGTATGTGTAGTTTCGTTTGCCGGAAACTGGGTCGCCGGAGCGGTAACAAGCGGCTAGAAGGCAAGAAGTATAGTAAGTCACAAACGAAAAGAGAAAAAGAACGGTCGGACCGGCGATCCAACCGAGTTGCGCCGTCGCCCAGGCCAGTGACAACACACCGGAGCCGATGACAGCTGTTATAATATGAGCACTTGCAGTCCAAACAGTCCCTAATTTCCAACCAAAAAAGAAATAAAGTCATTAAAATCAGTCAAAGCTGACTCATTTGACCACAAAAGTCAACAAATTTAATTACTCACCGGTTCTTTTCAGACGACCGTCGTCATCAAAGCACTTCGACGGCGCCTGAGGAGCAAAATCTCCGGCGATTTCAAACCCTTGTTGTTGACCCATCTTCTTGAAAACAAATTCCAAAACGGAAAACCCAAAAAAAAAACTTATAAATAATTCTTCAAAATGACTTCAATTTCAATTCCTACAAACTTCAAAACCTTGAAATTTTGTGCAGAATTGAAGTGTCTGAAAACAAAACACGATTCTCAAGTATAACGAATTAACTGAAACCGTGTGGTCAAACTGTTGATCTGATTGACTGAAAAAGTTGAAAACTTTGGAAATGAAATTAAGCAGAGAAGAAGATTTGAGGGATGAGAAATGGAAGGTGAGATGATGGGGTTTATATAAACACTCTCTGGTCAGTGGGTGCGGTGGGCAAGATGACTGAGAATGAAGCTAAAGGGTATCACGTGTCCAAATGCATAAATAAGATTTTTTTTATTTTTTTATTTAGTAATAAAATTTTTTTTTTTAAAAAGGACTAAGATTAGACCCTAGTCGCCGACTTGTGTTTTCCGTGTTTATACATTTTCTTATTATTAATATGAAATATTTTTATTATTAAAGTTACATATCAAATATTTATATTATTAATATGAAAGAAAACAGAAAGAGTTAAATGCATAATGAATGAATAAAATAAATATCTAATTAATAGGGTACAATTTACAAAGTTATATTTTGGATGGTTTTATATAAATGCAACTAATTTTTTTGTATTTATTGGTGTAATTTTGTTTAATATTAATTGGTATTTATTAATAATATTAACTTTCATTTATTGTTTAATATAAAGGTTTATTATAAACAAGACCAATATCTTTTTAATTTTTTTGAGTTTTCATCATTTAATTCTATATTTTTTAAAATAAAATACCCAAGTTATTTTTTTATTCTTTTTGTTTAGGAAAAATTTGGCTATACTACTATAACCTAGTTTTCAGTTTTTAAAAACTCAGTTTATAAAAAATAACCAGATTATAGTAGTTAAATTCTAACGAAACTAGAAAAAAAATTACTTGAAATTTTTTTTTGAAAAAATAACATTGATGAACGAAAACATAAATACAAAAACCATTAAAACATTTTGAATCTTTTGATAATAAATCCTTAATATAATACAATAATAGATGATTCTGACTTTAATACATCAATTGCATTTATATAAGACAAAAGGTATATATTAGTTTTTCTTAAAAAATTGATGAATGTCCAAACAAGCCATTGAGTATTTGAGTTATATGATTCAGAAAGTCTAAAATATTATCTATATATCATGATAATTGAGTATATATTTATGTAATACAAACTTTGCATACTTTTCATTAATTATATATATTAATAAATAGGATTTAAAAATAGAAGTACCACTCTAATAAAACTTTTTTACTTACAAATTATGTTTAAATGGAAGTTACACATGTTATATTTGAATTTTACACATATTCTCTCTTTTTATAATTTTCAAAATAATATGAATGATTATGTGTATGTGAACGATCATCTACAAAAAAATGTGTAAATTAATTTAATTATGATTATTTCAAAAAATATAAATTTTTTAAGAATAGTACATTTAGATGCATTTGATATCGAATGTTACTTATTTGAACATGTTTAAAAAGTAGTAAAAGCTTATAGAAACAGCATTCTTAAACTCCCATTAACTTCTGTAAGTTCCTATATAGCTTCTATAAGTTTTGCTCAAACAAAACACACATTCTTAATTGTCACTGTGATGAATACGTTTTGAAATACTAACATTTTTTTTTCATAAAAAACAATTTCATATAAATATTGATATATCTTTCATATTACTTTTACCAATTTTATATTTTACCTATTTATAATTAAAAATAATAATCTATTTATATGAAATTATTGTATGCGGAGAAAAATTTTGTATACAAACCATCTCTCTTTTTCCATCCATGTTTTGAGCACGTGCATGATCTTCGTTATATGTTATTGTAGTAGTTTATACGAATTGATGACTCTTTTATATTTAAAGTTAACATAAACCTAATTCAATCATTCAAAATCGAAATGAAACCGTTTCTAAAGTGGATGAAACATCTTTTTCATATTTGGTGATATATTCCATGCATACGAAATCTATTTCGAGTTGTTTAACGAAACACGTTAGCCATATAATAAATTTATTTATAAACAACATTACATATAAAATATAACAACTCGTTTAATTACTAGTAACATTGTTTTCTTTTAGAAAATATTGTTACTGTTTGCGATCAGTGTTTGTGTTGGGGGCGAGTTACATAAAAATTATATATACTCTGAGAATTGTTAAAACTGGATTAGAAGATATATATATATATATATATATATATATATATATATATATATATATATATATATATATATATATATATATATATATATATATATATATATATATATATATATAGAATATGGTTCGAGAGAGTACCACCCAAATGCAGCGCACCAGAAGGTACCACCTTTAAAAAATCTTTTTAAAATTTTTTTTTTCATAAACATGTTTTAATTAACATTATGAAGATCGTATGTAAATTTCACATACATTCACATCTCCTAGCTCCTAAAAAATGATGTGAACACACACTTACATAATTTTGAAGACATGTGAACATGCATTTATGTGATGTGTGTTTTCATGCACTTAGAGTGTTCGGATTTACGTGAAATTCACATATGATCTGTGTAATGTTAATTAGAACATGTTCATGAAAAAAATTTTCAAAAAAATTACTTTTAAGGGTGGTACCTTCTGGTGCGCTGCATTAGAGGTGGTACTCACTTGAACCTAATTATATATATATATATATATATATATATATATATATATATATATATATATATATATATATATATATATATATATATATATATATATATATATATATATATATATATATATCGCACACAAATTTATAGTTTTATATCATAGTTATACTATTTGAATACAAATGCACATACAGCTAATATGCCAAAATTTTTTTTTTTTTTTTTTTTTTGTTATGATACATGTTTTTATGGTTCATATGAACTATAATGCATCACTAAACCCGAGAACCAATTTATAGTTATTGAATCATGTGATGCACATACAGAATTCTTGATACATCATGCGTGAATCTGATACATCAAGAGCTAATCATGGTGCATCATGCGTGAATTATGATTCATTTGTGGTTCTTTAATGTACCTTCCTTCACTCTAAACTATGTGTTAATTATCAAAGTACGCTACTTGGTTTATTAATTCGAAAATGTTTTTTACACAATAATTTTTTGAACCACAACAATAAAGACTTTGTATGTTTGTATATAATTATGGATTGTTGTGAATCAATGATAGAAAATTAATGTGTACATATTACTACCTTTATTAAATTTTTATATAACATTATGTTATCTTTATAGGAATTAATTTTGAATAAGTACGATAATTATAAAAAAAAATGACAAATAAACAACCTAACTGTTAATTGATTTACTTTGATCAGTTATCTGATATCTAATGAACATTTTATTAAAATCGGAAAGAACTATATATATTATACGCAACGAAATTAATGAAACCTTACAAAATGATACATACCTTCATTGTAGCAAGGTGTTAATTTGTGGAGGGAAACACAAGGATGGGTGCAAAGAGAGCCAATTAAGTAACTCAAAAAGACAACCCAACACTAATATGTGTTTCACAAATGTTAACCATATTTTCCTTCTTTATATACTACTCTTGAGAACCCAATGTAGGAATATTATGCATTTTTATATATCAAAAAGCTATGTTTGTGGGATTTAGAAATCAACCCTTTTGTCATTGTTTTCTTAAATTAAAAACTTATATGATTAATAATGAAATTGTTATACATTTTCTTTTATATGCATATTAATATCATTAATATATAAAATGAATTGATGTACAACACACATTTATAATCATACACTTTCTTTGGTTTGCTTTTTGAGATGTATAAACGTCAATAGTTCAATCCAAAATATTCTTAGGGCGCGTTTGGTTCTTGGATTTCTTGGGATTTGCATCTAAAATCCCGTGTTTGGTTTGCAGATTTCAGTAAGGATTTAGAATACCAGGATTTCTTAAATAACTTCATTCTTTGTTATTTAAAAACTCAGCGCCCCTTAAGATTTTAAATCCCAAATACATTGCATTCTTCGGATTATCACATTTTTACCAAAAGATGATGCAGATTCTTTGACAAAATCCTGACAAATACAAATGTTGTATAATGCAAATCATCTGACAAAATACAAATCTCATAGAAACAAAAATCTGCGAACCAAACGCCACTTTACATTTCCAAATTTGTATCATTTGGACCTTTTAGTGTTTTGTTGTCGTTGTTTGGCCTAATTTTGTTATTTATTAAATTATTATTATTATTTTTGCTTGCCAAAAATAAACAAGGCAAAATTTCAAAAGATGTGTGTATGTATGTTGGATGGTCATAGAAGTTAAATTTATGGTCCAAACGTAGAAGAGATTCCAACCAGTCAATCTGGAAAAAACAAACTACGATTGTGAGTGTAATGATACTTAATTAATTACACATTTGATGATTTGATATCAATCAAAATATGATAATTTGATGCCAATTAAAATAAAACAATTAAAGGTAAAATGGTAATAACAAAGAAAGAGTGTCTCCAATGAAAATAAATGGGGAATTATATTTGCATCCCCTTTCCTATGATGTGATGTGCATCCTGTCCTATCCGGTGTGACATATTTTATGCTATTTTAATGTTGTTTTGAATTGTGATTGGTTAATAGGGTTAACATGACATGTATAGGGGTGCATTTAGTAAAATGGGTTGCGGATAGCAACTTATCTTGAGAATTTAAAAGATCGTCCCTTGTTTTTTTCCTTCAAAAATTTCACAAATATAATTAAGTTTTAGTAAAAAAAATATTTAATAATCGATATTGTTCAACTTACTGAATTATTTTTATACAATATAATAGTCGCTTGTCTATAAAAAAAATCATTGATGAATTTCGTTATTTTATTTGTAAACTCTTGTATAATCTTAGATATCACATATATCATATATGTATATAAATATATGTGTGTCTATATATGTATGCATGTATACATAAATATCAACTTTGTAATATTAATTAAAATATGTTTAAAAAAAGTTAAAAAAAAAATAGTTTAAGAGTTGTATCTTATGATTCGCTGCATAATAAATTATACATACTTGAACATACAAACATATACATATATACATACATACACAGGTTCATCAACGTACCCAACGTATCCTGTTGTAAATTGTCATTCACACATTTTTTTTTGCATAAACATATATAAAACAACATTATAAGACTTTTTATCAAAAGAAACAATATCAGAATTCAAAAAATAAATCATGTGAATGGTAAAAAAAATCATGTGAATGGTAGTAATGATCATGAACTTGTATGATCATTCACATAAATGTTCATGTACATTCACATAATTTTTAAGGACACAAAAAGTGTGAATGTATGTGAAATACATATATCATGTGTATAACGTTAATTTAAACATGATTATGAAGAAAAATTAATTTTTTAAGGGTGGTACAGTTAAATTGATTATATATATATATATATATATATATATATATATATATATATATATATATATAGAGAGAGAGAGAGAGAGAGAGAGAGAGAGAGAGAGAGAGAGAGAAACACACATATACACACACATATAGATTTAGGCGGTACCTTTTTGAAAAACTTTATAATGGTAATTAAAACTTTATGACAAAAAAATTTAAAAACCTTTTTTTAAAGGCGGTACCTTCTGGTGCGCTGCATAATGAGTGATATTCTCTCAAACCATTATCTGTATATAGATTTAGGTTTAAGTGTGTACTACTTATTATGCAGCGCACCAAAAGGTACCACTCGAAAAAAAAATACTTTTAAATTTTTTTTTTTCATAAACATATATTAATTAAAATTACAAAGATGAAATACAAATTTCACGCACATTCACGCATTCTAAGTGCCCGAAATCATGCATCATATAAATGTAAGTTCACATATGCAAATATATGTAAGTGTACGTTCGCATCATTTTTAACGAGTTAGAAGATGTGAATGTATGTGAAATTTATATATCATTTTTATAATGTTAATTAAAACTTGCTTATCAAAAAAAATTTTAAAAACTTTATTTAAAGACGCTACATTCTGGTGCGCAGCATAATGAGTGGTGCTCTCTTGAACCATGCATAAACCAAGATTATATTTATTTTAATCGAAAGACTCGGACCATACGAGTGATGCATCAAGTGATCAAGACATATAATTCTCCCCACGTAATGCATTGTGGTTAATTTATCTTGTGATGCATTGTGGTTCGACTCATACACACTATTTTTCCATTGAACTCTCTCTCACACACCAACCACATCTCAAGTTATTTTCAAATAACGTTAATGTTTTTTAATTAATAGAAATTGTTATGGTATAATAATATTTAATAACAATTATTTTGATTAATTGACAAAACATAAGATTCTCTATAAAGCATTATATATATAGGGGAGGGTTCTTCTAAGAACCTTAAATAATGTGGGAACCTAAGAACTAATCTCATCCATTGATTTCATGAAATCAATGGCTTAGATGTAAGATGACATTTTTGAAATTAAGAAGGTTTTAGGGGTTTTTTTTGTTGGAAAAATGGGTGGATAAGGGGTATATTGGGGATAACATTGAAAAAGAAACTGCACGTTTTTTCACACACAATTAATTCCCTTCTCTTTTTTCTCTTCATCCTTTTTTTTTCTCCAAAAAAAAAACCACCAGAGTTTTTCTCTTCATCTTTTTTTTTTCTATGAATAATATACAACTTTATATGTAGATTAAGATATATTCTATGGAGTCAACATAATATTCTATGGTGAATATACAACATTCTATGACGGAGATACAAAGCAACACAATCCGATCGAACATTCGACAATCACAATCAATGGTGTCCATGGTAGAATCTTTTACAACCTGCATTAAAACAATGGATTCAAAATTATGATGCAAAAAAAATGTATAACATTTCTAGTAACATAGAATAGCAATATTCTATGTAGAATATGTGAACTATCTACGTAGAATATGTGAACAATCTACGTAGATTAGTGGTATTCTATGAAAAATATGTGAACATTCTGCGTAGAATTGTGGTATTCTATATAGAATATATGACACTTACCTAAGATCTATATAAATTTGCAAACAATTCTACATAGAATGCAAGATATTCTACGTAAAATGCAACATATTCTACGTAGAATGCAACATATTCTACGTAGAATGCAACATATTCTACGTAGAAGAAACGTTAAATAAATTTGCAAACAATTTGTAAAAAACTATAAATGTGAGAAGATCTATATAGATTTACACTGACATAGAAAATATGAACATCATAAGATAACATAAAATCTGAGAAGAATACAAATTAAAGAATCCAAAATCTATAAATGTTTATTGAAGATCTATTCAAACAACATAGAATACAAAACTCCATATAGATTTACAGACAATCTATAAAAAACTACGAAGAATACAAAATAATCTACGAACAATATATCTTTTTTGTCGTGCCTTTCCTATTGTCTTGCTCAGAGCCATCGTCGTTTAGCAAGGTCTTGAGCGTTTCATATTTACCCGATTCTGCGATTTTAAAATATAAAATAGACTAGAAAATATGAACATCATAATATAACATAAAATATGAGTAGAATACAGATTAAAAAATTCAAAATCTATAAATGTTTATAGAAGTTCTATTCAGACAACATAGAATACAAAAATATATATAGATTTACAGACAACATAGAATGCAACATATTCTACGTAGAATGCAACATATTCTACGTAGAATGCAACATATTCTACGTAGAATGCAACATATTCTACGTAGAATACAACATATTCTACGTAGAAGAAACGTTAAATAAAGCAACGAATACTCGAATAAAATATAAACATGACCTGGATTAGGAGAAAAACAATCGTCGACCTCCTCATCGGCTGCAAAACCATTTGGAAAAATATTATACGGTGTCTGTTGAAATGTGTCGGTCGACTCCATGGATTCAGGTGAAATAAAAAAAACGGAATGGAATTCCGGCGACGGAACTGAGCTTCTTCTTGCCGGAAAAAATGGAAGAAAAAGAAAAAATTAATGACAAACTCATTGATGATTGTATAGTTTAATTAAAGGACAGGTTGTTGGAAACTTTTCTGAAAAGTTGCATTAAATGAAGGAGGAAAAATGACTGATTTGCCCTTAGTGGACCCAACCATACTTGAAAATATTTACAACAATGTCATTGATTATCCACCATTGATCCCATTAATCCAAGGGTTGAAATTGGTTCTTATGTTCCCACATTATTTAAGGTTCTTAAAAGAACCCAATCCTATATATATATATATATATATATATATATATATATATATATATATATATATATATATATATATATATATGTATATATATATATGTATATATATGTATGTATATATATGTATGTATGTACACACACATATATACACACACACCACATCTCAATTCGGTGAAGAATTCTTGTCCATCTTGTTGATCAAATAGAATAAATTCTTTGGATATAACATGATGGTGCAATTTCAGATCATATAAGTTCCATAGTTAATTAACAATGTACATCCACATAAACAACACTTTTGAATTTTTATTTACTATTTTTCCATCTATGAAATCTATTTTTTCATAATTAATCTTGATTTAATGTATGTTATGTAATTTAGATATTTGTTTATCAATTAATTCTATTATGGTATATGTCAAATCGAATGTTAAAAGTTCTTTTAGACGATAACGTATAACAAGTATCATCACTATCAGAATGTGGTAACAACGATGCTTTTTATTACGAGCATTCGAGCAAGTTGATGGTGCGTCACTAATTTTGCAACATGTCAAAAATACGTTGCTATTAATGTTGATGCAAATCGTTTGTTGCTATAATTGATTCAAAAAGCATGAATAGGAGAAGTTGCAACATATAGAAATTTTGTGATGTGGGGGAGGAGGTTATCGGTCCAAAATTGTTGTTTACAACGTGTAGAAGGAAGTCATCAATTCAACAATCTACGAAAAATATAACTGGTAATGTTAGTTAACACATGTCAAATAGAAACAAATTAAATATGATAGAATTCAACTGGGAACATTGTTGGTTGATGAATCCTGAGGAAATTAATCGTGTTATCAAATAGTTGATGTAAATACTGATTTGATAATTTTATAATATTTTATATTTGTCTGAAAAAGTAATACCGATCAATCACTAGAATTGTTACTATTTAGGGTTAATTAAGAAAAAATATAACATATTGTTAACTCTTTTTTTATTTTCGGTAACATAATAATTTGTTTTTTAATCAGAGAAAGATATTAATGAAAGAACATCAATATAGACAATATTATTGGAATAAAAAGGTAAATTATGCTGAAATGACAGTTTTTTCATTTAATTAGTTAACAAAACATTTCGACGTGTTAATTGACTAGACAACCTGACGTTATGCTGAAATAACAGTTTTTTCATTTAGTTAACAAAACATTTCGACGTGTCAATTGACTAGACAACCTGACGTTAAACTTAGGTAACCTATTACCTTATTTGATATTTTTTCAATAGTAGAATCCCTTAATTAATAATAAATTAATATGTTGCCTAAATTAAAAAAAAAAAAAGATAATATGTTATATTTTTTTTAATTAACCATGCTCTCCATTATATACACTTGATTAAAGGAATAATTTTTTTAAACAACGGGGTCTTACGTAAAAAACATCAAGTTGAACCATTATGATAATTAAAATCTCCAACTATTTTTGTCATCCCAATAAACTGTCAACGAACTAAAATATCACGAAACTGGTATGTAATCTGTTGTGACCAGTTACATTCATCACTGACGAGTCTTTTAGCGATCGTTGAAGCCTCCGACAAGTCATCTGCCAATCGATTTGGTTTCTCATTTAGGGATAGAAACCTCCAACAATGACATCTCCACATATGATAAAGTTTACATTGACCTTTGAAGCATTTGAAGCATTGATTTTCTTATCATCATATTGTTTATTTAGACTTTGGATTTAATCTATTAGACTTTATATTGTTGATTTGTTTTTGATTTTTATTTGAAATCGTTTGTTCTTGAGAGACTATCGGAGAAGGTGGCAACCCAAGCAAAATGTAACGGCTTAAACCGGTTGTATGTCATGTTTTTTTTAAAAGAATCATTATTTTGTTAAATTTTAGCTAGATAAATATTTTTTTTGTGATAATAAAAATGGTTGAGAGGTTTAATTAATAAATTCAGGAGAGCATTTACAATAAAAGTCAAAATGTGATCATTGATGAATTCAGGAGAGCATTTCCCAATGTTTATTTGTCTTTTCTACAAAATTACAAAGTATTCATGATGGATTTTAACATAGGCGTTTGCATTTATTTTCTACTTTAACTAGAATATAAATGATAGTATTTTTCATGAATGTTTATACATGATGATTTCATTCATACCCAACAAAAAAATTTTATATACAATAATCTTATATAATTATGCTATGCAAAATAACTTTTTTATCATAAAAGTATTCAAAAGTCAGTTTTGAAGATATTATAGTCATTTTATATAAGATTATTGTGTATGAAAATTTTTTATTGTGCAGAAATCACATCATAATTTTGTTCACATAACAAGAACCTAATGATTAGGGACATACATAAACCGGTCCTAACACCTCAAAGGATGGGTTTCTCCCATTTCTAAATCCTCACACATCATACGTTACAAGAACAGTTATTCATCGATACTTTTAGCTACACGTATCCGCATGTAACACATTAGAGACAATTTTAAAGACAAGTTTTACAATGAAAAACAAACACTTTTAAATTCTCACATACATAATACAGACATTGAACCCCCTTTATACATATTTACATACAGACATGTTACGGCAAGTAAAATAAAAAGTGTTAATTGATTTATTGTGTATATATATTTAATAAAAGATAAATTTCAATGAAAAGGGTTGACCATGGAATTGAAGGAGAACCATCGATTTAAAAAAAATAAGGAAACCAGAAATGGGGTTAGCACTGAGTGAGGTGAGGGTATCATGATTACAAAGCATAGAACTTTGATACATTAATGTATGGTTGCAGAGAATTGAATGGCCAATTTGATTAAAAACTACATACCTATAGTATCATATTCTCTCACTCATCACATCATATCAATATTTATATATCATATATGCTAGCTATGCTTCTTTCCAATTTGATTAAACTACGAAATTTTTGTGCTCACCGATGACTTGTCGAAGGTGGTCTATGACTACCAATCAGTAATATCCTAATTTTGTGAAATTTTGTCGGTTGAGAGTTTTTTGTGCGATGAATGAAAAATGATTGGAGGTTTTAATCATAAAAATGGTTTAACTTAAGGTGTTGTTTAAACTAATATCCACACACACCATTTTACTATCTCATGAAAAAATGTTCATATGCACCAAAGTGTGATTGTGTGAAAGGACCCGTTTGAGATATAACATAATGAAATTGTTTCAGTTAATTTCTTAAATTATTTTATCAAATGAAAATGAATAAATAATACATATATAAATAAATATTGATATAAAATATAAAGAAAAAAAAATGAAAATCCATTTTATTCTATTTAATTTAATATGGAATATAATTAACGAAATGAGTGGCATTTATATTAAAATAGTTTGTATAATCTCGAGTCATTTGTACCAAAAACACTCTAAAAGTATAAGGTGTTGTTTGTTTACCTGTTAATGGATTCATTAATGAATCATTTTATTTTAATTACTTATTAATGTTCTTTATAAACTGAACAAACACCCCTTGAGTTACACTTTATAAACGTATAACTTAGAATAAAAGATGTAGTATAATCTCATGTCATTTGTTTCTGGGTAATAGATTTTGTTGCATGTAAACGAGTGGGAAAAGTTTTTTAAGGGGCATGTTTTTGTGGCTATTTAGATTATTTGGCATTGATAAAATAATTAAGGTGGCGTTCTTGACACTCGATGATAGGGGAAAGTGCTCTCATGAGGATGTATTTTCAGCTATTCAAAAGAAGTCATTTTTGTGGATCGAAAATAGATGCAAAAAATGAAATTGGAGTTGGAACTTTGTTAGATTGCTAAGCCATGACTGATTGATAGTGGTTAGCAAGGTTTAATTTACTTGTTTTGTGAGAATGTGAATGGAGTATTTAGAATTGCAAAAACATTTTTCAATTATACATGATAAAAAGATAAATTATAATTGTTTAAGATAAAAAGATACGGTCTACAAACAATGTCTCTTTCTCTAAAGCACATAACATTTCATTATTGAGAGCATCGTAGCATCATTTATGTTTCATAACCCTACTTGCTTCACCCATACTCTAGTGTTTGGATCCATGAATGCATGCGCGCACCCACACCCACACCCAAACACATATGGTGATGTTCAATGGAGTTTCAATGTTTATAGGAGAACCTTAGAAAACCAGAATGCATCAAAAAAATTTTGTATGGATGCATCAAACGAGAGGAATTTACATCATACGGAGGATTATGTATTACATGCTAGGATTGTGTACCATACGAGGGAATTATGCATCACAGGGAGGGACTCTGATACACGCAAATAGAATTGTGCATAACGATCCCTTTATGATGGACAATCCCTTTTATATGGTGTACAATATAACTCTCATGTGATGCACAATGTTTTCTTTTGTAATGTATTGTGGTTCTCCGATAAACACTAGTTATGTGTTGAACCACATTATATATGTATGTATATATGTATGTTATTATCATATTCTATTTCTTTTCTCTCATTCCCATTTACTAAAATTGACAAAAAAAAAACTATGTGGATATTCATATCATCATACATAGAAAACTATTTTAGTTATACTTGTGTGATTATGTTATGTTGACGAGTTTAAGAATGATCGATTGAAATTATGAATTCGCAAAGCCATTGGAATAATAAGGATTGACACGTATAGTGGATATATGTATAAGATCACGACAATGACAAGTAGAATACACAAAACAAGAACACAGTGATCGATTCTATTAACGTAATCCGGTCGATCTTACATATATTCAATGACCTATATATGTCAAGATTGGCTCTAGGGAATTAGCCATTCTTATGTTAATCTTGGATTTGCTTTTTATACTTGTATCAATAATAAGAGAAAGACTCTAGTTTTTAAGAATTCGGTTAGTACTCTAAAGAAACCCTACCAATTAAAAAACCATTTTATTGAAATCTAATAATTAAAAGTTTAATAAATTAATTACTCCCTGTTGTACTAAACCAAAATCAATAACATCCAAACAATATGCTTCCTTGCATCATTATCATCAACTATCGATCGATCGATCCCATCGATCTTTGTTAAAGTATGAACATTCAGCCCTTTAATTGGTTTAGATCATGATTAATTATGGCCCATGTGCAAACCCACAACATTAGTAACAAATCTGGGACACAAATATAAGCGCATGCATGTGGTATATATATAGTATCTTGATTTTATATGAATTCTTAATTAATTACTGATAAATTAATTAAGTACTTTTTATTTCTTTTTGGAACGTGAACATACTAATAACCACCAAACTTTGTTCAAAGCAATCTGGCTTCGAGTTTAGGACAAATCTTACATGGGTTAAAGATACGAAAACAGTACAGTTGATAATGCATTATCACATGAAGATGTAAAAACCGACTATAACTTAACAGAATTGAAATATATATGTACTTGCTTCGCTTCTCTGGATCGAGGATATATATGTCATTTGCTTTGATCATATATACAAAAGATTCAAAGCTATTTTATGATTGTTCAAAATGTTCACAACTAAAAATGTGTTCACAAAAAATCATTCGTGTGTGTATGTGTGCGTGTCTTATGCGACCAAGATTGGGTATGGGTATCAACTTTGATCGAAGACAAATTATGATGAAATCAACCATAAGTACGTGTTGATATATAACTTGAATATGAATAAACAATATTGTGCGAAAAATAAGTAAATAATTAGCCAAATATTTCCTAAAAAAGGAATTAAAGGGAGAACATTATATAACTAACAATTTCCAGGAGGAAATTGCACTATTCCTAGACTGTAGCTTATGAATAGTATATATTTAAGATATAGTTTTTGTTTATTGTTTTTAAACAAAAATAAATTGCACACCAGTTGGTCAAAACTTGGGTTGGAAAAATGACCCTTTTTTCAATTGAATAAAGTCTATCATGTACGTGACCTGTCGTTGTCATCCACTCTATCATTAATTCATCTACTTTTACACGCCAAAAAAATTACACATCAATGATGTTCAAAAAATTCTGAAACCGAAAAACTGCCGAACTATTCTGATTTTGAGGTTAACCGAACCGGATTTTTTTAATAATTTTCGGTTTGGTTAACCGAACCAGAAAAACATATCTTCGGTTTCGGTTACGGTTCACGAGTGACTGACGGTTAACCGAAAAACCAAAAAATAAATAAACTTTATATATTTTAGTTTTTGTTCCTATAATATTAACATCTATACCAAACTTATTACAAATTTTTAACGATTAATTCAGTTCTTTAACTCAAAACAACTAAAATTATATTGTTACAACTTAATTATGTAAAAATAAAAGTATATTTTGCATTTAATAGATTTTTAATGATAATATATAACTTGTTAACGATATCTTATCAATTCCTTTATAATTTAGTGATACTTTCTCATCTTAAATTTTAAAAACTACTTAAAATTAATTTTTTAATTTGAGATACAATTTTTTAATTAGAATTACGGTTAATTGGTTAACTGAATAACCAAACCGAAAAAACCAGTTAATCGTCTATTTCGATTTAGGTTCACAAAAATCCTCAAACCAAAATATTCGGTTAACCATCCGAAAGTTATTTTCGGTTGAGTTAACCATCCATGAGCTATTAAGTCATTTTCTTATATTTAAGTTTTGTGTATTTTGTGCATTACAAATTTAGTTATGTTACACTAAATGATGTGTCTAAATTGTTTGACCAACATATCAAGATGAGTGAGATCATGGAAAGGATGTGGCTCTTTCCTTTTTTTGCACTTGGCCCAATTGGGTGTTGATTTATATATGTGCACACACTCACACATGTGAAATGGAATTCACATATTTTATTATTTGATCCATTATGTATATATTTTATCTTAATATTTAAATAAAATGTTTATACTTGCAAACAAATTTTTAATATAATATATATTTCATGATTTGGTAATATGCTTTCGTCAAGTTCTTTTTACTAGGCATGTTTTTGGTTTGCGGTATTTTTATATGAAAAATCATGATCTCACCGGCGTAAAGCTATCTCTTTTGCATATATCTCAGGAAATGGATAACAAACACAAACTTGATTCCTATCCCGCCGCATCGCGCGGGCATTAGTCCTCGTTGATCTATAAAAGTGAAAGAAAAGAGAGGATGATAAACAAAGAGAAGTTGATAATATTAATTATATACTGGAATAAACAATTTATAAAATAATATTCTCTATATTAAAAAAAAAACAATAAAATAAAATAATTTATCAATAATGAGTATATATTATCTATTATTATTAGAGAGGGTATAACCTGGTTTGTCCATACAAATGGCATTTATTATTGGCTGTAAAGGTTCTATTTTTGTGCTTTTAATCGCAGCTTCTTAATTCAAGATAAAATATTTTTTGGATTATTCTCTAAAAAGAAACTATACATATATAAATTGATTTGAGTATACTTTGAAATACCCATTAATCTAGAATAATTAGACTTTATTCCAAGAAATTTGGTTCTATCATTTTCATGCATTTTTTGAACCATCCCTTTTTTTAAAAAAATTTTGATTCAAAAAGTTGTACGTAATAAGAAAGATAGTCTTTTCTTATATAAACACTAATTATTCTATAGAACAATTTTTACGAACGTACACGTTTAAGGGATATTTTCCTACATGCTTTTTGACTCCTTTATGTATGTTTGGAAGAACGAGAACCTCTTGATTAATCATTATTTTGTCGGTATTTGTATGGTTGTTAAGATCTTGATTTTGATATGATGACCTTATGATTTTAGTATTTTGATAAGTAAAAAGTAAAAATGTGTGGATCTTGAGTAAAATATCTCGAGACCGTGAGATTTTAACCAGAATCTTAAGATCTATTATAATGTACGTCATTATGTCATATATAAGATCTAGATTTGATTTGATCCCATGCATTCGCTAAAATAAAAAAAAATAAAAAATAAGTTAAATTTATCAAATAAAAAAGAAAAAGATGGGTTAATTATCTAATGTTCCTATTAGAGTAAATTTCATAAGACTCATAAATACAATGCTTTAAAATATAAATATTTAATAACGTAATCAACTTATCAAATCCTCTTATTAGTTTAATTGAATGATATTTATAATATTTGATTTTAGAATATTTTTTTATTTGGCATAAAAATTAATCTCCAATACGTAAATTATAACACCAAAATAGACTGTTACTTTATGATAAATTTGAAACCCTATCTGAACTTATGAACTTGATCTTGTAAAGATAAAGTAGAATCTCAATCTTGATAATCGATCCTTATATAAAAAAAAAATCATACAAACACACATATTTATTAAAAAAAAAAATAACAAGACACATCCTTTATGTAAATTCCTACCTGCAGCATGCCTCACCGATTAACGAAAATATATGTAAATTGTAATAACTAACAAGTGCAATATAATATATGTTGAAACCATAACATAATGTTTTATATATTAAAAAATTTGTAAATGAAAATACTTATCATCAACAATTTTAAATAATACACATCAAATTAGTATCACCAAGTTGACTGGAGGGTGCAAATCAATTTTTTTTTTTTTTTTTTTTTTTTTGTACAGAACTCATACACACATCTAATTCTACTCCTAAATCTACACATTTGTCCATAATGAAATTCGAACCCTTAACATTGGGGTCTCCTTTAACACGTTGGTACCATTAGGTTATAATGAGTCTTTTCAAACCCACGTACAAAGAAAGTCTGCATGTACAAGTCCTATTCTTGAGTTTATAAAGGTTTTTCTTGATTTTTTTTATAAGCTATGGATGTGATCAACTGAAGCTAGGGGTGTTATATGCGGACCAAATATCCGAATCGAATCGGGACCGAACCTGTCCCGAACCCGAATATAGGACCGATTTCCAAGCAATGGTCCGGTCCTCGGTTTCATATAATTGTTTCATTCGGGTTCGGTCCGGTCCGGGTTCGGGAATTACCCGGAACCGAAATGCAAAGCCAATTAGAATTTAGAAATAGGATTTAGGATCTCCAGTAGTCCAGTTCTCCACCGCAACACAAACTCCAGAGACCAGAAGACGAAGTGGAAGAGACGCTGTGAGGTCGATGGAATCAAAGAGTTGCCGTGGATTGAGGTCGATGGAATCGAAGAGATGATATTGACGACATTTTGATATACGATGACATCGCATTGGGTAAAACCATATATTTTTCTAGAAATCAAACATTATATAATATATACTAACTTTTTTTTTTGTAGAGATTGAAGAGGCAATACGCGACCCCGATGGAAAAGGAAAAAAATAAAGGGCGATCGATGTTTTTTTTTTTCGTTATTGACTTGGTTCGGTTTTTTGAATGGTTATCAAAATTCAAGACTTTTGGTTGGCTTGTTATTGTTTTTTGAATGTTTGTACACTAAATATCATGGATGTTGTTGCTATTCCAAAAAAAAAAAGTGATTTTTAGCTTGGTCCTACCGGGTTTTTCCCGAATACCCGGAACCGGGACCGGGACCGAACCGGGACCAAGAATATTCAAATGGTCCGGTCCTCGGTTTCATATATTTGCTTCATTCGGGTTCGGTCCGTTCCGGGTTTGGTCCCGATAACACCCCTAATTGAAGCTTTAGCTTAATAAATTAGATGTTCATGTTTGTAATAGATTTTGTAGCATAAATTGAAGATCTAACTTGTGTCAAATTTGAATTGGAGCTTAACTAATTAATGGATAATAGTTTGTTTTGTGTTTAAAAAAGTTGTACCTAGCCCTAAATGGTTGTTTGATCATGTGTTTGAATATGAATTGGTACTAAAAGTATTCTAAGTTTGTATTGGTATCATTTTGTACTTGTTTAGGTGTTTTGGAATATATATTGATGTTCAATCTAAGCAAAGGTTACATAGTTTCACACAAGAGAAACTTTCTACGTATATTTTGTCTGTAAAGTTATCGTGATCACTATCAGACCACGCGATCCATTTTACTATTATCCCACACACTATGTTGTTATGACAACAAGTTTAAACTTCACCTAAAAATGGCTAAAACTTTTAGATTTTGGACAAAACATCATTGAAAAATAGTTTTCAATGCATTGTATAACATTTTAGCAGCGATTCTGAGTTAATAACATCAACAAAATAATACCAAACATCAAATTATCTGTAACAATCTAGAACACAATTAGACCCCAAAACCCAATACATAAACTCATATGTTTTCCTTCGATCCTAGTCAACTCTAAAATCAAACCTGAAACAAGAAAGTGTAGTCTAATATCTACCATAATCATTTACAAACGCAAACATACCATCTATTCAACTTTAATCTTCCATGCTGTCAACCCTAACTCAACACAATTAAATCGAAACTCAATACTAACCATATATAGAAGACCTGGATTCAACTTTTGATAGTTGAATAACATCAACTACCACATTTATCAATGTGTTGAGCTAAATTCGATGAGAACTTGAAAAATAGTATGATTAAGTATGTCAAAATTTAATAGCTAATGATTAAATATAAGGGTTTATTATAAAAAAAAAAAAAAATCAACATATTTTCATGTTTTTTGCGTTTTCATCCCTCCATATTATTTCTTTTCATAAAAGTCCTCAAGTTATTTTTTTATTTTTGGTTTAGTGAAATTTGGACATTAGAATCCGGTTTTTTCAATTTTTAAAATCCCGGTTCAAAAATTATAACCGGGGTCTAATGTCCAAATTTCATTAAACCAAAAAGAAAAAAAATAACTTAGAGGTTTTTTTTATAGAAAAAAATAACATGGAGGGACAAAAACGCAAAAAACGTGAACCATTTTGTTTTTTTTTTCTTAATAAACCTTAGATATAAGTCTTATAAAACTTTCAAGGGATATCAAAACAACCCATAGACTTTTAGAAAGGACAAAACTTTCTTCGATCTTCATACTTTTACCGATCATACTAATCATACTAAAATATGTCTTTCAAAAATATATAATTTTGTAAGAGATTAAACGTTATATATGTTTTATGATCCTTTGATTAATGAATGTCTTTCAAATCGGCTCGGTGTGTGTCTTGTGTGTGTAACGTAAACGTTGAATTTATATGGTTGGCCATTTTATAGTTCAAGTTGGTGTGGATTCGATCATTCAAGCACTTGATCCAACAACCAAATCATTATTTATACTAGAAACAAAGGGTTGGTAAATTGTCAAGAAAATATAATACAAAATACAAATTTTGAAAATAAATATAATGTGAATTTTTTAAAGTCAAGAAATGTAACAAAATATTCACTTACAACAAAAAAAAGGGACCGCAGACCAGTTAAAAAAGGTACAATTTTAATTTCATGGTTCTTTTTGCAACGAAAAACACCATTTTATTATTTTTTATTGGCCTAAAATTTGAATTTCTTGTTATTTCTCAGCATAATTAGAAACAAATTTTCATGATACATTCACCGTCAAAATTTGTACTTCATATTACATATTCTGATAGTTTTCTGTGTTTTAAAATGTTGGTGTTCAAATTAAATATATAACATTTTCCAAAGTAAATGTTACTATTCATAAGCTATTTATAGAAATAGTAAAACTAAAATACTAATATATGCATGTTTGTGTAATGTTCTAATGAAAATGTTTATAGCTCAATTGGTTAGTGTATGGCTTGTGAAGGGAGTGGTCTTGACTTCAAAAGCTCTTGACTCCAAGAGTATTGTTATTTATATTAAGTTAATTGGTCTTTACATGTTGAGTTAAAATCTAATGTATTTTTTTTTTCTAAAATATTACTTTGACATAAATTAAACTAATTTACTATTAAACATTATATTTCCTAAATATATTTTAAGAAAATATGTCTTTTTTGTTCACGAATGCTTGAATAATAATGATTCTGTTTTTTATACACTACCTCAAATACAATTGTATAACTATAATTATTTATATGATTTTTTTATTTCTCTCAACTTCAAAGCAATTGTATGTACATAAAACAGATAATGTGACACGATGATTAATGTCGCTGAATGATGATTATGATTCATGAGTACATGGAATTCTTTTTACAAATATATTTTTGATGTATAATAATAATTATGCAACTGTATTTCTATTTTTATTTTTTATTGTGATCACTTATTTATTTGTACTAGGTCTTTTAAAGTAAAAAAATTTTAAGTTACTTTATATAGGTTTTTTTATCGTTATTATTAATAATAATTTACATAATAAATTATTTTTTAATTGATTTTGATGATTATTACTAAATGAAGCTGTGATGGATAACACATTTCGAATGGATAGAATTGTATGAATGTGAAAAAACTTTAAAAAAACAGAAGATTTTTTTGATTTTATTCATTTTCATATTTTTTTTAATTGGCATTGATATTTTTTTAATCTTTTTCGACATACTTTGGAATCGAAAGTTATATTCTGATGGTGGTGGTGTGAACAAATTTGGAATCGAACGTTGTATTCAAAGTCAATAACGCATAATTTCAAAAATTGTAATATATTTAATAGAATAACATAACATTTTGCTTCAAATATCAAATATTTATGTTAATATGTTAGTTTTATAAATTTTAATGTTTTCGTATGACATTAGACCCCGCCGCGAAGCGCGGGCAAATCTCCTCGTTTACTAACATATAACAAATCCATTACCGGAGGTACAAATCGTAATCGTACATGAAAAATCAAGACTTAAAAACATGTATACATTAGAAGTCGTATTCATAACGATATCTCTTTGTTTATAAATCTATATCTGTTTTTAAAGTTTAAACATACCAAACTTCTAACTTTCCGTCGTATGTAAGTGTAACTAATAAATTAAACTAAAAAAAGTTAGTATCTAGAAATTCAACCGTCGTTTTCGAAAAAATTTGATGGTGAAAGTCATGCCAAAAAGTGATTCTCTCACAATGTAGGTTTTAAACACTACCCTTTTTACTTTCATGTTTTTTAAATAACTTTTCCTTTATTAATTATGAGATATTTCTGTTTTTGTTTGCATAACCGAACCTAAAGCAGGAGACGATATAGGGTCGGGATCAATGAACAACCATGTTAGACTGGGGAACCGGAGTTCATTTTATGTTTGGTTATAAGTTTAACAGGATAATGTAGTCGATTAGGTTTATCTTAAATAATAGATGACAACTAATAAATTAATGGATCACTTAATTATAGAGATTTACTTCTATAACATATCTATAATAAATTTCAAAATGGGTTTTAATGAACATGTTCAATTGGATTCGACAATGAGTTTTAGTGAACATGTTCAATCAGATTCGACAATGAGTTTTAGTGAACATGGTCAACCGGATATGTCAATAAATGTATTTATTATTTTTTTCAAACCGTTCGTGAATGTTCAATTTCATTTAAATGTTATTGAAAATGTGCAATCGGGGTTTATTGTGTTTTTAGTCGTTGTTAACTGTTTTGGTGATAAACCAATATTGACGGTATTAAACATGTTCAATCGTGGTTTATGGAGTGTCATCACTTTACATGTTCAGTATAGGTGTAATGAATGATATTAACTGAAATGGAGATTTTCATGGATACACATAATCTTTGAATCTAATTTAAACATTTTAATACCATTTTTACCACCAACATTAAATAATGTGAGAATGAATTTTAAGCAAAATTTATATAATATTTTAATGATTTTAATGATAAATGATTGGATATAAATGGTTCCCCGGTACCCCAGTCTAACATGGTACCCCAGATCTTGAATATATATAGATTTAGGTTCAAGTGAGTACCATCTATTATGCAGCGCACCAGAAGGTACCACTCGTAATTTTTTTTTCATAAGCATGTTTTAATTAACGTTACGCAGATGACATATAAAATTGACGTACATTCACATATCCTAAATGCATGAAATCATGCATCACATAAATGCAAGTTCACATAAATGCAAATTTATGTAAGTGTACGTTCACATCATTGTTAGGAGTTAAGAGATGTGAATGTATGTGAAATTTACATACTATTTTTATAAAGTTAATTAATTCATGTTTATTAAAAAAAATTTAAAATTTTCTTTTAGCTATGGTAGCTTCTGTTGCGTTGCATATTGAGTGGTACTCTCTCTGTATATGTATAAACCTACACCACAATAACATGGACAGGCATATAAATTATTTAATGACTTAAAAACTTTACTGATATTATCAAGAAGTAAATATATAAATTAAATATATAACATTTTATTAAAGTAAATGTTATTATTCATAAGCTATTCATAGGAATAGTAAAACTAAAATACTAATATATGTATGTTTGTGTAATATTTCAATGAAAAGACTTGTAGCTCAATTGGTTAGTGTATTGTTTGTGAAGGGGGTGGTCTTTACTTCAAACCCTCTTGACTACAAGAGTAATGTTATTTATATTATCTTAATTGGTTTTTACATGTTGACTTAAAAACTAACGTATTTTTATTTTAAAATATTATTTTGACATAAATTAAACTAATTTACTATTAAGTATTTTATTTCCTAAATATATTTTAAGAAAATATATCTTCTTTCTTCACGAATGCTTTAATAATAATGGTTCTGTTTTTTATACAATACCTCAAATACAATTGTATAATTATTATTATCTATATGATTTTTTTTATTTCCTCTAAACTTCAAAGCAATTGTATGTACATAAAACAGATAATGCGACACAATGATTAATGTCGATGAATGATGATTATGATTCATGAGTACATGAAATTCTTTTTACAAATATATTTTTGCTGTGTAATAATAATTATGCAACTGTATTTCTATTTTTATTTTTTTATTGTGATCACTTATTTATTTGTAATAGGTCTTTTAAAGTAAAAAAAAATTAAGTTACTTTATATAGGTTTTTTATCGTTATTATTAATATTAATTTACTTAATAAATTAAATTATAATTGATTTTGATGATTATCACTAAATGAAGTTGTGATGGATAACACATTTCGAATGGATAGAACTGTATGAGTGTGAAAAATCTAAAAAAAAATATAAGTAAAATAGAAGGTTTTTTTTTATTTACTGATTTTCATTTTTTTTAATTGGCATTGATATCTTTTTAATCTTTTTCAACATACTTTGGAATCGAAAGTTATATTCTGATGGTGGTGGTGTGAACAATTTTGGAATCGAACGTTGTATTCAAAGTCAATAATGGATAATTTTAAAATTGTAATATATTTAATAGAATAACATAACGTTTTGCTTCAAATATCAAATATGTATGTTAATATGTTAGTTTTATAAATTTTAATATTTTCGTATGACATTAGACCCCGCCGCGAAGCGTGGACAAATTTCCTCCTTAAGAATACTACTATCAAGATGAAATTACCAAAATACTCTTAAATTTATATATTAATTTATACTAGTTTATTACCCGCGTATTACGCGGATATTTTTAATATATATAATATATAATAAATAAAAAGATAAAGATATAAATATTATTTTTTAAACAAAAGTATATTAGATGATATTATTATTTATTATGACCTATTAATTTTGTATATTTCTAAATATATATGAAGAGTAATTATTTTCTTATATATTTTTTAAACTTTTATTATATTATCTTATAATTAATAAGTTAGTAGATTATTAGATTTTGTTTGATTTGAATTGAATTGAAATTAAAAGTGGATTATATTAGATTTGGATAGATTTAATTAATAAGTTAGTAGAGTATTAGATTGTGTTTGATTTGATTTGATTTGAATTCAAAAGTGGATTGTAT
Source organism: Centrapalus pauciflorus (assembly GCA_020465985.1). Classification (NCBI taxonomy): domain Eukaryota; kingdom Viridiplantae; phylum Streptophyta; class Magnoliopsida; order Asterales; family Asteraceae; genus Centrapalus; species Centrapalus pauciflorus. Next base: position 152,297 of record JAANYP010007501.1, read on the forward strand.
TAGATTTGGATAGAATTTTGATTTAAATTTCTTTATTATATTTAAAATCTATAAATGCCACGTGTCGATTCATGGTGACGACACGTGGCTTCACCAGAAATGAGTATAGTTACTCTTTTAATAGTATAGATAGATATGTTTTTAAGGGTTAAATACAATTTTGACCGTACAATTTTGACCATACAAGTTTCAGATTTTTTTCAATTTAGCTACTAAACTATTTTTTTCCCGTTTTAGCCACAAAACTATTTTTGTATATACATTTAGCCATTAAACGTTTTTTTACTGATTTAACTATTGAAATTCGTCTCATCATTTTGATCACTAAACTATCATGTTTTGCACCGATCTAACCATTAGTTTTAATCATTTTTCTCAAAGTTAGTAAGCTAAAGTTTAACGGCCATACAGAGACAAAAAATAGTTTAATAACTAAATTAAACAAATCTAAAAATTGGACCGTCAAAATGACATTTAAGCTATTTCTCAATAATAAAATCAACCAACGAAGGTAAGGGACCACATTGCCCCTACGTGGGGATGGTAACACAATACGATCTCAATGTTCCATGTACGTTTATTTAAATTTTAAAGGTCACGAGGATGTTACAGTAAACGTTTAAGTTAAAATACACGAACACAAAATAATATGGTACGTATGTACATATACAAATGTAATCATATATACATACATTTATCAAATCATATGGACCAATGAGATTCTCCTTTTGGTTTTTTCTTCTTTTAATTTTAATTTTAAATTTTTCAAAGCACACTCCTATATTAGTGTTATATGTTATTTAGCCCTTTTATGTTAATAAATTTTCGTTTAGTCCTATTTTAACATTTATTATTACAACAATTTCTTAGACGCTTAAAATTATGATTTTAATTACACTTATGTTTGGAGTTGTTTTTTGAAACTATTAAGTTATGTTTGATTGTATGAAAAAGACTTTATTATTCAAATGCACAATATTCTAATGAAACTGTTTTATAATTAAAATGTAACTATTTGATATTTAGATTTTAATTATACTTATATTTGAGATCGTATTTTGAGACTATTATGTTATGTTTAATTGTATGAAAAATACTTTTATTATTCAAATGCACAATACAAAATTCTAATGACATTATTTTATAATGAAAATGTAACTATTTGATATTTAGATTTTAAATATACTTATATTTGAGATCCTCTTTTGAGACTATTATGTTATGTTTAATTATATGGAAAATATTTTATTATTCAAATGCACAATAAAAAATTCTAATGAAATTGTTTTATAATTTAAATGTAACTATTTAATATTTATATTTTTTTATTAAATATGATCATCTATAACATTGAACATTATTATTATTACAACATTTTTTACACACTTAAAATTATGATTTTAGTTATACATATGTTTGGAGTTGATTTTCGAAAATATTATGTTATGTTTAATTATATGAAAAAGACTTTATTATTGAAATGTACAATATAAAATTCTAATGAAATTGTTTTATAATTAAAATGTAACTATTTAATATTTGTATTTTGTATTAAATTTGATCATGTATAACATTGAACATTACTATTATAACATTGACAAACCTTAATCGATGTAACCCGTTATAAAATTATTTGATTTGATTGTAAAACCAACAAATTAAATTGACGATTAAACCTAATCATGTCAAAATTTCAAAATATGGTTATGAATAATTAATTAATTAATTTTGGTCCGGTCCGATTTAATAAGACATTGTTTGTAATTTTATTATTGCAAAATGTAGAATACCAATGATAAGAACCAACTAATGGTATTATTTGTCTTGCTTCTTGAATTTATATCTACTTTCCAATTTAACTCTTCGATCCTTGTTCAGTTGTGTTTCGTTATTTGAATAGTTTTTTATTCATTATTTTTGTACTTAATATTTTAGACGTCAATAACTCGTTATTATTAAATATTAATTAAATCTTGTACGTAATAATATAAATTTGGTTTAGAGATCAAATCAATATAAGAAATAAAAAGCAAAAGTGACCAGATTAAAAGGAAGTGTAGTTAATGGGGGTGGGGGAAGTTTGAATTGAAGATAAACATAATCTCTTTAAAAAAAATAAATAAATAATATTGGAATTTTCCTGTTTGAAAAAAGCATGCATGTAGATTTCATAAATCAAACCAAGCCAACCTCCATCGATCGGACATAAAGATATTTCTTTTCTGTCAAAACTGACTTATTTGACAACATACTTTTATTCTTTTTCTAGAATAACCCATAATTATAAATATTTTCAGTACGGTCATTCGAATTTTTAAACCAAATGCTTAAAATAAAAAGTGTCAGAAATAACTGTAAATTGGTAAATGGTAAAGATGTCTTTAATTAAGTTTATAAAAAGAAAGAATTTATGTATTATAAATAGAAATTGTTAATGAGTTCGTAATATATAAGCATTACACATTTCCCTGTGTAATTTTTTATGCACAGTGTAATTTTAAAAATGTTTTGATTTTGTAGTTTGAATACCTGGAATTCTTACTATCAATAAAAGTTTGACGCAAATTTTGTCGATGACTTTAATAGTAGACTATGTATTTTCAAAAGTGTTTTTGGTTTTATTTGTGTATTTCTATCGTATATATTTAGTCATTTTACTTTTAAAGCTATTTCAATTAGATAATTGAGCAATCTAAGCTGTTGTTTGTTTACCTCTTAATGGAATTATTAAGAAGTCATGTAAAGGTTAAATGACATCTTAATAATTCCATTAAGAGGTAAACAAACAAGGTTTAAAACTGATATCAACTTGTATAATTTAATTCATTGCCGTTTTACCCTCCAATCACTCTTACATAACTTTTAATCACTTTTTGTATGTGCATGATAAGTTATTTAGGGTAGTGAATGTAAAAAAGTGTAGATGGAGACAAAGGGCACTACCAAAAGTTACAAATGTCATCGCAAAATCATCAAAGAAAGACAGGACTTTTTACCATGAAAATAATATTTTTGCTGCAAAAAAAACAAAATTAAAACAGACATTACATGTACAATCAACAATGACAAGCTCACCGGAGAACGTGACCTTGATTTCTTTTCAATTAAAAGTAAAAAAAGCGATCTTAGTTTGTCGTGTAGCGTACCTATTGTGACTGTCGTCACAGAAGCTCTTCGTGCCATATTCTCCTTTTTCTTGTATACAAAAACATGGTTATGATACGAAATTAGTGTAAGAATGACAATAAAGGAACACAACAATAGAGGAAACAATGTTACTCGTTACACGATTGTTCAATCGCCAATCTGATTGAACAATAATTGAAAAGGAAAGTGACGGTTAATAAAATATATATTGTTACAAGTTTATATATTAATCATAAACTACCAAATTTAAACAGTTTAAAAAGACAACCACAAAATATAAAAAAAAAAACATAATACACAACCTAAATCGAAACACTGGCAAAACACTTTTTAGAGTAGAGAAGTTAAGGTCTCATTTGACACACTAAATTAATTTTGAAGTAACTAAAATTCACTTGTATTACATTTTGAAATTTGGATTACGAAAACAATTAATAAATATAATCTATATATGGTTGAAATTATTTATCATTACTACTTATGTTGGGTACAAATTTATATAGAGTTGTAATCAATTTTATTGTAAAAGTTCAGGGGTTGTTTGTGTAAATCCTCAATACTTTGTATTGTGTATAAATAGGAGTGTATGGGTGCTGTTATAAGAGAAATCGAAGATTACACAAAATACACGGTTAGAACAGTAGAGAGAAAAGAAGATTGCTGTCCAAGATAGCCAAGAACTCAATGTAATATTTCTCTCTTTAATCATTCAATAGATTATGTTGGATTGTTAATTGTTCATATGAATTGTTTAATGTTGAATGAATTGCTAGAAATATTAATTCACAATTGGTATCAGAGCCTACTATGGCTGAAATTGATTGAATTTTGAATTTGAAAATTGATTTTTCGAACACTGTTACATCAATTTTTTTTTCGAAATCAGAAAATCAATTTTGGATTTTGATTTTGTGGATGAAATGTTCTGAAAATTGGAACGAAGGTGGAGCATTTAAAGTCGAATCAATTGTGATAAACATCAGATTTTAATTCCAAACACACAAGATTTAATTTGGATTTTACTGAATTTTTGAAAAAGTGTGTGTTCTTGAGGTTTTTGGTCGATTTTTGGTTTTTAATCGAGAATTAGCCAAAGTGATTTCACAAAAGTTGTTTCTGCTATTAAAACGAACCCTCGAAATCAATTTGAGGTCAAATCATGGATTTTTGTTGAAAAAGTTCGAATCTGATCTTGTTTTTGTTGAAAAATGATAAAACTCGGGCATAACTATATTCATAGTGTCATTCGAGTTTTATAAAGAAGGCATTCGAGTTTTATTAAGAAGGCATTCGAGTTTTATAAAGAAGGCATTCGAGTTTTATAAAGAAGGCATTCGAGTTTTATGAAAGCTTTATTCGAGTTTGATGAATGCTTCATTCGAGTTTGCTGAATGCTTCATTCGAGTTTGATATATGCTTATTTCGAGTTTGATAATACATTCATCGAGTTTCATGCCTTATGATTCGAGTTTTAAGCCTTAATCATTCGAGTTTCATGTTTAATTGATCGAGTTTCAAGCTTAATTGATCGAGTTTAATACCTTCTTCATTCGAGTTTCATTCTTGTTCATTCGAGTTTCATACTCAATCATTCGAGTTTTATACTTATTCATTCGAGTTTGGTGATTCTTTATTCGAGTTTGAGTCTTCATCAATCGAGTTTGATTCTTATACATTCGAGTTTCATCCAATATCATTCGAGTTTTGAGTATTTGATCTTTGCTGCTTAAATTGACCATAACTTTTGACTGGAACATCGTTAGAAGGCCTACCATACGCCAAATCGAAGCTTGAAAAGAGATCTACAATTCTAGAACTAGCATAGCCGGTTCGGTAAATTTTCGAGGTCCAATTCCACACCAGAAAAAAGTTACGGGCAATTTTATACAGAAAAGCTGAAATTTTAACGTCAAAAAGTCATTTCAGAGCTGATTTTTCATAAGTAATCTTTAACTGAAATAGTTTTTCAAAGTTTTATCAGAATTCACTCCGTTTTTCCATAAAAGATCTTGGAAGATTCAATTTCTAGCAATTCATAATGGAATTTGAACAATTGTCAAAGTCTGAGCTGATTGCCAAACTTACTGAATCTGAAAAGATTCGTAAGAACAATTATGACATTCTCATTCAGTTAAATACTGATAAACATTTGGCGTTACGTGACGTACAAATATTGAATGAAGAAATTCAAAACTTAAAAGAAAAACAAAACTCTGAGAGTTGTGCTCATCAATTGAAAATATCTGAATTACTTAAAGAACTTGATGAGCTGAAACAAGAAAATTTTCAGAATGCAACTCAACTGAAATATCTTTTGCCTGAAAGATCTGATCTTTACAAGAAAGTTCAGGATCTTGAAGATACACTTTGTAAGACAAAACCAACTGATCAGAATTGTATTTTAAACAAAAATGAAGAAATTTTTGCTCTTCAACAAGAGTTGTCTTTAACTAAAGATTTGATTGAGAAGGAAAGACATGAGTTCTTACTTAAAGAACAAGATTTTAAATCAAAATCTGAATTGTTTGAAGATGAAAGACAAATGTTCTTAATCAAAGAACAATCTTTTAAATCTGATTACCAATCATTTGATCATGACAAAAATTCAAATTTAGTCATTATCAAAAGTTTGGAAGATCAGATACTTCATCTTACAAAACAATTACATGTGTTTACTTCATCAACTGAGTCAAAGGTTAAGACCCCTTCTTCAGTGTGTTTAAAATCCAATGTTAATCACTCTGGTTTGTCTTCTGAAAGTGAAGTGAATCTAACTAACTCTGCTAAGTTTGATTCTTCTTCAGATCTTAAACTTAAGTATCTGTTAAAGATACACAGCGGCAAAGATAAAATTGTTGAACAACTTCCGGTCAAGATTTACACCGGTGAATCTTCGAAGTCAAATTTTCCTAAAGTTTCTGAAAATACTAGTCATTCTAATCAGAAAACATTTTCACAGAAAAATACAAAGTATTATCAGAAACAGGCAAGGACCGGACAGTTTTTCAAAAAGAAAAGTTCGCAAAAGTCTGATCATTCAAACTCAAGTTTCTTTAGAAATTCAGATATTCAATTTTCTCATACTCAAAGAAATTTGTTTTCTGCTTTTGAAAGAGAAGCTGATAGTTATAACTTGCAATGGGTACCTAAACCCAAGTACAAGTGGGTACCAAAACCTGTTTTGAAATGGGTACCCAAGAGCGCTAACAAGTCTGGATCCAAATCTGTTTGGATACCAAAGACATCTTAAATTTTTCAGGTTATAGGTTTCTTATCATTTCAGATAAGAACCCGTTCTTCATTTCAATAGGCTCTTGATTACTTCAGGTCAAGACCCGTGCTTCAACTCAAAAAATGGTTTCTAGTTAATTCATACTAGAACCCAGACTTCAATGAACCAGAGTCAAAGGCTTTCAGTTACATCAGACTGAAACCCGAGTCTGAGAGACAAATCTTACTGGAATTCTTGCCCTGAATTCAACTCCGAAGCTAAAATTGACAAAGAGGGAGTTTTATTTTTATAATTTTTTGCTCCTGATTTCATTTCTATGAGTTGACTAGCTGCGTGTGCTTATTTCCAGGGGGAGTTTCAGACATTCTTTGACGATGACATTTTTCAAAACTATGTGTGATTTTTCACGAAAATATTTGACACACACATAAAAAGAGTTTTTGAGCTGAAAAGAAATTTTTTTATGAATCTCTGAATCTATCATTGAGATTAATTGATCTAATCTCTTTGATTTTCATAATCTCATTTCTTCTGAGATTCTTTTTGTTAGAACTCTTCCAATTTATACTGGATTCTCCGTTATCTCCCATGTGCTAATTCTTTCAAGAAAATCTTATTCTTTTCATATCATATATCAGATTTTCCATTTCATTCTGATATCTCCCAAAATTATCTGCATATCATCTCCAATACCATATAAGTTGGATTTCATCATATCTCATGACCTTTCAAAGCTGAAAATTTTTCTGCTGACTCCGATTATGCACCAATCTGAGTGATAGGCATAAATATCGCTTCTATGGTCTAACCAGAACCGGAAGACCTACCCAAGAAGCAAACCATCTATAGATTGTGCGGGTGAGGGTTCTTTAGGTTTATTAGTTGAGAAGTGTCAGTTATCACGGGATACTGACAGGGTCGAGCAGAGGTAAAATGTAAATGAGAGGGATATTAAAAGGCGATGGTGGTGCATCAGATCATGCTTTTCGTTTAAAGCTGACTGAATTTAATTCTGAAAAGTGAGCCGGAGGGAGCTAGGTTGAAAAATGTTGAGAGCTGAGAGTTGAGAAAGGATTTGAAGAAAAGATAATCCTATCCTACACTGTGTCTGCTGGGTAAACCAAATAATCTATCAAGCCCTAGGCGACTTGATATTGAAAAAGACGTCATAGACCCAGTGACGCATGCACTTAACCCCACCAACTACTCAGTTATCTCTCAAAAGATTTCTGTTTCAATAATCACGGAGATATAGCACATTTCTATCGATATATCATTTGGATATTATTGATATTGAAACAAGGAAGACAGTTGCTCCGGTCTCCAATTTCATTTGATGCACATTGTGTCTAGAGCTAATTATATACACTTTTAGGACACATCGAGTCTGACAGTCTGCGTGACTATAAACTCCTAGTCCAAAGTGACTAAGCCGGAACAAATATGAGTGATTCTTTCATGATAAAGGATTTCACGATGACTATTTGGAAATCCTACCAATGTTACTATCATGCCAGCGCTGAACGTAGGTCACATAGATTTTGTCTATTGTGTAAACAGGAATCCTATGTGGACCTGGATTTGTTTTCTCACAAAATGAATGTGTTTCATTTTCCCCAAAGTTGTAAAGCTTTGTTTTGTTCTAAAAAGATATAATATCAATTCGAGGGGGAGTGAACTTTTTGAGGGGGTGAGATAAATCTGTTTTGTATAGGGGGAGAGAGGTCAGTTTAAGGGGGAGAAAATCAATTTGTAATAATTTCTGAGTTGTAATTGTTGTTGTATTTCTTCTACTGTAATTTCATTGAATTAATGTTTCTGAAGTTTTTGCATGATGTTCATAATTTTTTATGATCATCATGAGGGGGAGAAAAGCTGAATTTCAGAAACAACTGTTGAGTAGTTTGAAATCAACTGAAGGCAATTACTACATCATCTCAAGACAATTGATCAAGGAAGAGATTTAAAAGCTATTCATGATCCAAGGGGGAGTGTGCTTACAAGAAAAGAGAAGATCAGAATAGAAGAGATGTGAAGATCAGAGTGAGACAATAAAGAAGAAGATTCAGAGATCGAAGAGAAGGTGCAAGAAAAGTTTCAAGAAAGAATGTTCAAGTTCCCTGCAATGTACTTTAATTTGAAAATTGATTTCATCTCTAAGGGGGAGATTGTTGGGTACAAATTTATATAGAGTTGTAATCAATTTTATTGTAAAAGTTCAGGGGTTGTTTGTGTAAATCCTCAATACTTTGTATTGTGTATAAATAGGAGTGTATGTGTGCTGTTATAAGAGAAATCGAAGATTACACAAAATACACGGTTAGAACAGTAGAGAGAAAAGAAGATTGCTGTCCAAGATAGCCAAGAACTCAATGTAATATTTCTCTCTTTAATCATTCAATAGATTATGTTGGATTGTTAATTGTTCATATGAATTGTTTAATGTTGAATGAATTGCTAGAAATATGAATTCACAACTTATTTGTAAATAAAATTCAGATTTCTAATATTTTGACAACACATATCCTTAGGTAATCTTAAACACCATTTTATATATACTTCAACGACCAATCAACAAACTATACATCAAAATTTGAAATTTTTTAAATTCTATTCTACGAGTTAAACGGGACTTAAATATGTATAAAAAAATATACAAAGATTATATCAAAACAAACATGAAAATACACAACTATTACATGTCATTTGTGTTTTAATTTAGAGATGTTTTTATCAGTTTTAGTAATATTTATGTGTAGGTATATGATATCACTCGTGCTTCTTGAAAGGAAAGAAATAGCTCGACTGTTAAGGAGAGGTAGCACTGAGCTACACTCATTATGCCCGATCATTCCAATTCGTAAGTCACTTTATAATCGATGTATAGAGTAACCTAGATTCAGTCCGGACATTAAGTGTACATTTCTCTGTGCTAAACGGGGTTATGTGAGGCTCCACTCAATAAGAATGCTATCATTGTTGTATAGTGGAAGTGATGGGTGAAAGAAAGGAGTGTGAGTTTCTTTGGTCACATGTATAAATTATAATGAGAAGGTGGTGGAATTGACAACATGCTAAAGGATTTGATCTCATGGTGGAAGAGGTGGTGGGTTGTGAGTTAAGTAAGGTGACTTTACAATGTAGTATACAAAAGTTATATATTCAAAAGGGAGTCTTCTATAACACTTATGCAGTATTTGTTACGCCGTAATGAAATATGTAATGGAATTAAATTATTACGACGGGATGAAAAAAAAGTTATTTGTTTACCCCGTGTTAATGGAATGAATCATTACGTAAGAAATGTGATTCATTCACTTCTCTGGATTTTCATTCCTTGAGGGTGGAATGTTCTTTTTAATTCCCTCAAGGAATGGAATAGATTTTTAGTAATTTTAAAGTTTTTTTTATTAAATTTCATTTCATTCTATTTCTTTTTATATTTATACCTAGTAAACAACGTATAGTAATAAATCATTTCATTTCAATGATATAATCAAACACGACAAGAAAACTGTAATGATTTATTCCATTACATTGTTCATTTAATTCCTTTATCAGTTTATTACGCCCAACCAAACGGACCCCTAATTTTTAGGAAATCGGAAAATCATTTTGAGTTTATATTTTTCATCAAAAATTTTTATCTTTAAACAATTTAAACATTTATTATCATTTAAAAAAAAAAAACAAAATTTTTTGTTGATGCGTACAATGTAAGATTTCATTTGTGAATAAACTATATTCTTTCTGCAAAAATAAAGTATCGTATTTGAAAAATAATAATAAAGATGTAAATTAATCAATTATAAAAAATTTGACAAAAAAAAAACTTTAAATTGAATATTTCTAGTTCTTCACGAAAGTTATGTTCTTATTTAAATCTTTCCTAGTGTGTGTACATACATACATACGTACATACATGTGCATGTATATATAGAATGAAGTTTAATAGAAAACCAAATGTTTATCAGAGAATCTTGGAGAACTACGATGAATTGCAAATAATTATTCAAGTGATAATAAAAGTTCTATAAAATTATATTATCCTCCCTTATTTTCCATCCATAACTTTCTTATTGGGTTAATAATTACTTAAAACTTTTATTTGTGTTTTGGTTTACAAATTTACATCCAAAAATTATATATTTTATGTATTAACAGTGTTATGAAAAATTAAAAAAACTTTCTCTAATTTTAATCAAAAGAAATCCAAAACTATATTCTAATCATTTAGTTTTTATATATTTTTTATTAAAAAAAGTAAGAACTTTATGAATATTAATAGTCTCGACTCTCGAACGTGTAAAAAATACATTATCCAAAGCGGTTTAGGATCGATAGCGTTTTAGAATAGGGAATTATTTTCATATATATTTTAAAGAAAGTTCTTTAATTTAATATAAAATAATTAATCATAAAATAATCAATTTTAAATAAAATGAAATAAAATAAATATCAACGTATTCATTCATATCGATATGAGTCAACGATAAGGTGAGTGAACGAGACAATGTGGTGAGTGGTTTATGGGACCGTTCGTGATTGGTATCCGGTCAACTTTGGCAGTGTGCTTCTTTTAGTTTGATTTGCTCCAAGAGGTGTGTTCAACGGGGAACCTTTATGCATCGAAAAACTTTGGAGAAACACAATGCATCACTAGAAAATCGTAATCAATCACGTGAAAGTCGATGCATCGCGCGGGAATTTGATGCATCACGCGAGTATTGTGATGCATTTGTGGTGGTGCATAGAGGTTCTTCAAGTTCTTCGATGCATATAGGTTCTCCATTGAACCCAACCCTGTTCATCAATAATGGTTAGTAGAAATTAATTAATTTACATATGTTTTTTAATGGTTATTAATAATTGAGAATCGTATATTATTCATTTATTCCTTAAATATAAACTTAAATTAAATAAATGGTTAATTATGTCAATAAGTAATCTATTTTCACAGTTTTTTCAATTTAGGTAACATGCTTATTTTTTTTATATTTAATGTAACATAATTTACAAATCAAGTCAATCTAGGTAACTTTATCTGTTTGAAAGGTGATAATTACCGACGTGACAGTTTCATTGTCCAGTCAACAATTTTTATAATTTATAATACTCCTTAATTATTTTTAAGCTGCTCAAAATAACAACGTATTATCAAAAAATCATTTTAAAATGTACAAATAGTGCATATCAGATAACAATTAAACTATCATTTTCGTTAAAAAATGCTGACTGGAAAAAGAAATTATCATGTCAGTGATATTTACATTTTAATCTGATATAATTAACTTGATTGACTTCATTTGGAAAGTATGTTACATTAGATAGAAACAGATAAACAGTTACACAAATTGAAAAAAAAATGTGACCATATGTTATCTTTAGACGCAATTAGCCCTTAAATGAAAAGTCGATTTATCTGTTTTTATTTTGTTTCTCATTCAGTCTTCTTAAATAAAAATGTCAACATCAGCATTTGGTATCATTGTTGCACGTCTACATCGATTATTTGATCTCAACATAGGCAACATCGCTAGCTTACAACATATATCCTAATTGACCTCATTTTGATATGACTTGTTTCGTTGCCTCCAAATTCAATATATGGTTTCGTTTTCTAATCCTCGACATTATTTATTGCACAAATCTGTAGTAGGGTTTAGATTTGGTGTTTATATGGTCATATGGGTCATTGACTTCGTGTATGGCCATGACGTCGTTATGTATCGTTTTGATAGATGTTTTTGATTGGTTACATCTGATATTTGTGTCGGGTCTTGAATACATTGTATTTTAGATTTGTGTCGTGTCGTGTCATGTTAGTTGATACTTATATTTGTAGATTTTGTCGTATGTTGTCAGCCTTAATTAATAGATTGTATTATACTTTTTAAAAGAAAATTTTACTATGATACACCTTTTGCTTTGTTAATGGCTCGTCTCCTTTTTAATGGGTGTATTTAATTAGTAAAATTAGTATGATTTTTATAGTATTAAATAAAAAGTTAAATTTAAAAAAATACATGAGTAGTAAAGTTAACAAATGGGGATGTATGTTCGACAACATCCACAATTATACATAAAGATTCTTGAATATTAATTATCCAAATAACATCCAATTATTAGAATATCATACATAATAATTAACTTTAAATTACGAGTAACTTAATTATCAAAATGTCATAACAAAGTAAACATATAATACTTTTCATAAGATAAATAAAAAAATGTACTTAAAATGAGTGCGTTTTAGCAAACGAGAATTTTCAGTTTGGAGCTTTTAATAAAAGCAAAAAACATGATGGTTTAAAAAAAAAAATTAGAGACGAGAATGCGTTTAGATGTGTTATAAATATTTTTTGCGTTTTCATTTTCCACTCCCCTTTATAATATAGATTTGAGAGACTAAATTGAAAACAAAACGTGAAAATCCAAAAATATGTTTTCAACTTTACTTTAAATTTGGAAGCCAATAACTGAAAACATCAAAAAACAATAGATCTGAATACGTTTTTCAAAAACCCTTATTTTCGATGAAAATTTTTGCCGTCAACTAAACGGGCAATAAATTTTTTATTCATATTAGGATAAATGGCATTAAAAAAATGATAGCAATAGTCTTGGTGTTGGACATTTTGTGTAGTATCATAGTATGCAAAGTCCTGTCAATCAATTTGCAATTAGAATTCTATTTTCTCAAACTGCGGCAGTTTACCACGTATCTGCTGTGTTCATACACAACGTCAAACCTTTTATTATAAAATAATATAATAATTAAAAAATAACTTCTTATTTTTAACCCTATTTTTTGTAGTTGAAAAAATCGAAAAATCAAACTTTATAAATTCAAATAATATAACTTCTTACTATCAATGTAATTTCAACAAGAAAGTTGTTGCACCAGACACTTTTAACTTAGCTATTAGATGTATTTTTTTATTTTTAAGTTTAAAATAACATAAAAAGACAAATTAACAACAATGCTAAGTTAAATTTATACTGTCATAATGGTATAATTGTGATTTTATTTAACGTAAACTCGAGCTGATTTTTAAAGCTATTTCCATTAGCTTATCGTTCAGGAGTTTATATAGTTTTCATGAGCTCTTAATGAAATAGTAATCCAATCGTAACTTATGGGCTGAATCTTTTGAAACCACGCGCATAAACTTTATTAAGCTTTTATAAGTTGTGTGCCAAACATAGTCATCATTATGCATATCGTAGGTTTTATTGAAAGTTATGATGAAAAATAAAAGCATTTTATCGCTTTCAAAATAGTAGAAATCATAAGTCCTAACTAAGTTATATGAGTAGTATATTTTATGCAAATCGAGGGTCAAATGACTGGATCGGTCTCTTAGAGGGTGATTGAATTTGCGTTTGAAAAAGTGTTGTAGCGTTTTAAAAACTGTTAATCAGATAATTGCTGTAACAAAAAGTGCTGCAGGAAATGTAGTGTTTGGTTTAGCTTCTGCTGTTTGATATCATAATTATCAAATAATCAGTTTTTAAAGTGTTTGGATTTGCGTTTTTACTTGTAAAATGACCAAATAATCACTTATTAAGTAAATAAGCTACAATTTTTAACTTATGAAAGAGTGTGGTAGGATAAACGCTAAACGCAAATAATCACTTATTAACGTATGCAATCCAAACATTTTAAACTAATTATTTGCGTTATTATAACGTAATTAGCTAATAATCACGTATATAACGCAAAACCAAACACCTCTTAATTATGTTAATTTTTTAATTAACGGCAAACGGATTTTTATTTCCTTAATATTATGTATTGTTTTCAAACAATTGAGTGGTTTGTTTTTGACATAAAATGGGTGGATGTTAAATCGCAACAATCTAGAAGAGGATTTTTGTCGTTGAGAACTTGAGAGTAGGAACTAAAGTCTAAAGGAATATTTTATTTTCTTTTGCATTGGAATATTAATTAATGAAGTAATATATCATAATAATCTATCTATACTATTAAAACAGTAATTAAATGTCACACGTCATGCTCTCATTTAATTTGCCACATGTCGTTCTTTCCTTTTGCCACGTCATTTACTGATTAAATTTTTAAATTTTAAAGCAAATCAAATCTATGTAAATCTAATATCGATTGATTTAATAACTAACTAACTAAAATTAAGCAAATTTTATTATTCATATAATTATTATACAACTAAAATTAAGCAAACTTTATTATTTATATAATTATTATATTATACATATATATAAATATCAATTTCTAAAATTAACCCAAGTAATACATGCGTAATAACCTAGTTATGATTAAAGAAGAACCTTTATATTTATATTTATATATAGTCTCAATTAACAAAGTCTAATGAATAGTAAAAGTTTATATATTTAGACTTAGGGCCGGCTCTGAGGGCATCTAAAAGGGCCGACCGCCATGACCCAAAATTTCATAGGACGCCTAATTTCACAAGTTCTCAATGTAAATAAAGTACAATTGATTTTTTTTAAACTTATGGACGGGAGGAAATAAAAAGTATGTTTGTACACACATGTATATATGTATATGTGTGTTTGTATGTATGTTTATGTATGTGTAGGGCTCTCTTATACGTTTTCGTCCGGAGCTTGAAAAACCAATAGAAGGTCTTGTATATATAAACGGTTTCATCTACAGTTTATTAGTAATGTTAGGTAAAACTTATTTTATTTTTATAGTTTTTAACGTTTGGTTTTTCAATGAAAAAGACAGGTTAAAGAAAGCAATCAAGAAACTAGAATTAAAATGTATCAATACAAAACATTAAACTAAAAATTGAACAAGTTTAAAACGACATGAGTACCAAAAAAGGGCAATACTAAATATTTTTTATTTTCAACAATTGACAATTTAACGTCCTAAAGAAAATAATCAGACAAAAATAAACACTCGAACGCACCGGAAAAGCATTTGTAGACAACTACTACAACAAAACTTATCATAAAGTAACGGGAAAGTGACAATTTTTGGCCTAGAGAGAGGAACGGGTCAAATGATCCATTTTAGACCTATTAAGTTAGAAGATGACCTTTTTAAACAATTTTCTCGAAAAAATCTTTAAAAAATGATGAACTAAACAAGTTTGTTTGAATTTTTTTTTTAAAACATACGAATTTAGCTTTTTTACATTAACTCATTCAACCCATTTGTTTGATTGGG
The DNA here is from genome assembly GCA_020465985.1 of Centrapalus pauciflorus. Taxonomy (NCBI): domain Eukaryota; kingdom Viridiplantae; phylum Streptophyta; class Magnoliopsida; order Asterales; family Asteraceae; genus Centrapalus; species Centrapalus pauciflorus. Next base: position 167,860 of record JAANYP010007501.1, read on the forward strand.
TTGAAATCGCACTTCTTGTTGACACCATGACTCCCAACTTTCAAAAGACATCAAACTCGTACAAAATTAACTTTGACAAACATCACAACATTTTGGACCTTGTATGTGTTTTCACACTTTAACTAATTGATATATCGATATGAGATATCAAAATATTTTAAAGTTTCAAGTTTGTAAACAGTTAATGTATAGTAACATGATTATTATGAATAAATAATAATTATCAAATTATTTGTAACATTGATAATAACATATATGTCTAGTTACCATTTTTAGTATAGCTTTTTACTTTTTTTTAACGGCAAACGATGGGTCATAATTTTTTAACTGACATTAATCATATTAGAATCTAATATCCAACGTCCCTTTAATATAATCCATAGGGTCCATAGTCGTGATTACTATGTATTTACATACACCCACAATAGGCATAGCATATCTTAACGTAAACAATAAAAAAATCCCAAATCTCTTTTATCTCCCTATCGAAGATTTACAATCAAACGGCTAGGATTTTCTTTATTATAGAAAGTTTACAATACAATTAATGAAAAAGGGTGTATATATAGAGAAAACATAGAATAGAAAATAATGAAATAATGAAACTCTAAATAAGCCTAACATTTATAAACATCTAAGGACTAATATCTTCCTCAAACTCACAATGCAGCAACAATAAACATTGATAGTTTGTCAGACAGAAATCGAAAGCGAGTAGTTGAGTGTATCTTAGAAAAATATCTACAATCTACAAAGAAGATGGAACAAAAGACAATGAGATAGTCTCAAGTTGATTATGGTAGTGAGTGAAATGATAGTCGATCTCAACATGCTTTGCATGTTCATGCAATAGAGAGTTACGACCAATATGGGACGCACTTTGATAGTCATAATGCAAATGAGTGAGTGGAGAACATCAACACCCGCATATACAAGTAAACATCACAACCAAAGAATCTTACAAGTCACCGTCATAGCACGAAACTCGGTCTCTATAGATGAATAAGAAAAGACATATTGTTTCTTACTTATTCATGAGATGAGCGAGTCTCCAAAAAAAAATACACAGATCATTAGTAACATGGTGGGAAATAATAGACTTTAAAATTGAATACCATATAAGAATCTCAAAACGCGAAGAAACTACTCGTTAGTGAACCATATTAGGGGGCGGCAAAAAAGTTGACTAACCACATAAATTGCATGCGCAATGTTAGGACGAGTACATGTGAAATAAACCAAACTTCCCACTACAATGCATATAAGCTTGAATAAAAAAAGGAATACCACCAGTTAGACAATAACAATAACGATCAATAGTTTCAAGAAGAGTATCAATAGTCTAGTTATCAAATAGCATATATAGCACGTTCAAAATGAGTAGCTGAAAGAATTCTCTTTCTCAACCGTTTGCATTCCAACATTTTTGAACTCACACCATTACTCGAACATAAACATAATGACTATCCCTCCCACTAAATACATTAAAAAGTGAAATGTAAATATTAATTCCTTCAAATTTTATTATGGGAGCCAAACGCACCATTAACGTGTGTATATATGAGGGATAATGTGTGATGGTTGCTTAGCAATCGGGCCTCGAAATCATAATTGTGGAGGTCCAAACCCCATGCTCTAAAATTAGCAAATTGGGTTAAGGTCAAGTTGATGGGTGAGTTTTAAGCTGACCTCATTTATTTTCATGTTGGTTTCATATCGCATAAATGAAGTAATTTCACATTGATCTATTTCTACAAAATAGATCAAGATAAAATGAAGTGTTTGCATGGGACATCAAGTTAAATACTATTAGGTTCATATATGTCATATTTTGTCACCATAGTATTAGAGAAGGAGAAGGCAAGAAAAGATATTGCAAGAGCCAGGAAACTTAAACTTGTGTGTTATATCAAAGGAGAGTAGGAAAGAGCCGATTGTCAGTTACTATTTTATAAGTTTTTACCTTTTTGGTGTATTTTAAGCGTCTCAAACGAGTAAAATACAAAGCAACTAGGTTATTCAAAATAACTTAATGTCAACCATTAGGATTCATTATATTTTAAGAACTTTCATCCTTTGAAAAGAGGATTTAAGTCTTTTTGTTGGCAATTTATTAATATTCAAGCAAATTTACATCCCATATGGTAAAATCTTTCATCAAATAAGCATGTTTGCTTGATATAATATCCACAATTTTGTTTGAAGATTACTCTTGATGTTATATAAACATATAGATTTGAACCGGTATAACTTGTCTACTGTCGACTGTTTACTCAAGTGTATGGCATGCCCCTTTAGTTGTAACAAACAACACATAGGTCATAGGTTCAGTTCTGCCGTTTGCCAATTAAAACAAATGTATAATGTCGTGATGGCATCCATCATGAGTCTTTGGATGGCACATGGTCATGCACCGTATTTGTGGATATGATGCTGCTGCATTATCAAGACAAAAGTTGTTATTTGTTGCTTAGCGATGTGCTACTTCTTGTGGGTGGCATTTGCTTTTAAGTTTTTATTTCTAAGTTTTTGCTTTTCACGATAAACTATTTATTGTTTTTGCTTTGGTTTGGAGGTGTGGAAAGATTTTCGTTTTGCAACGCAAGCTTTTTACGAGTTCAGAGAGTTTGAAAAGTTAATAGTCTTATTATATGCGCTTGAATGATTAGCATAAACTTCATCAAGTATTTTGCATTTAAGTATTTCAGTTGGTTCTTTATGCAGGATGGAGTTGTGCAAACTCACGATGAAACTGAAGTTTTTAAGCACTTCTCTATCTAGTAAGTTGATTGCATTCTTCTTTTCTTTCTTTCTTTTTTCCCTTTAAAGTTCCAAAATTAAAGAATCCCCACTAATATAATCACATGTCAAAGATTTACATAAAAGTTTTAAATTGGAACGGTGGCGTTAAAATCAAGTTTTTTAATCAGATGGCAAACAACTTCATGCTCCGACTATGCCTTCTACTCCAGCTACGAATATGTCACAATTCGGTTGGGTAGTAATTAATTAATTAATTAAAAACTGTTGATTCGTGTTAATTTAATTACCCAAATAGTCAAGATCCATCCATTCTGAGTCTCACTTCGGTCTTTATACGCTCTTAACAAAGCTGTTGAGAGTTCGAATTTTTCTTCTTGAACTTCATAGTTTTTCAGTTTACTGAAATCTCTTTGTTTTTGTGCTAAGTATTTGTATATAAATGATCTGATTTTCTGTTAAGTTAGGGTGTAGACTAGTTTGTATCACATTTGATCTCAATCATTGGTCTTGGATATGCTGACCTTTTTGTCAAGTTTTTCTGAAATATAGTCACATGATGGCATGTGTTAGAGCGAGATGTTTTTAATTGATTAAATTTTTTAGGAGCCGATCTAAGTTCCTAAATCCAATCTCTATATTCACTTTCATAGACTTGCATGGCAACCCTTTATGTTTCTTTACGATATTAGCTTCTATTTTTTTTCTTTTTCTATTCCTCTGTTTAATGTTCTTTTATTCACTTACAATATATCTTTTGTTTTACTAATAGTTTATATGGGTAAGAAGGGGGTCGTATATATATGGCTTAAAGAAAGAGTGCTATATACTATATTAGCTCATTCTCCTAGCAAGTAAGCATCAGAATTCGATATCAAATGAAAGTTCATTTCTATTTAAAACAAACTTTTGGTACTTTAATGCCCAAAAGTATGAAATATCAATGAATGATGAAATATGTTTATATATTTGGTCTTTTCTAAGGATTTTAGACTTGTTACAAAAAGTATCGTTATAATTGGACGTCAAACGAAAGTTTATTGCTATTTTATGCAAATAATTGTAGTTTAACGAGTAAAAATACAAATTATTGTGGGAAGTGTAACATTTTTTTATAGAAATGTTGTTTTTATAAGATTTTTAAGGTGTTGTGAAAGTTCCATCGGAAACCGACTTAATTTGAAAGTTTGTTGCCATATTATGCAGTTTCAGAAAAGTTGATTGCTCTTTTGGGCAGATTTTTTGTGAATAGTGATCGACAGAAGGAGAGTTGTGCATGATAAGTGTCGATTTCGTATAAAAGAAATTACAAGAAGAGGGGTTCAATATGCATTTATAAGATTGTAATTTACTTTTTTGTTGTATCGCTTATACATTTGATGATTCTTATTTTGGTTGTAGACGTTTATATACTTGAAATACTTTTTGATTGATATGTTACAAATTGATATTATTTTTGTTATATTGAATGTGTTTCTTTTGTCTAGAAAATATTTCATTTATGTAATTTAAAAATAATAATAAAGTGTTGCAATGGATTGATAATGGTGTTGCATTTACATAATGACAACATTTGATAAGGGTTGCATTTGATAAGTAAAGTGTTGCTATAAGTTTGTAACAATAAATTAAAAGTGTTGCTTTAGAGTATAAAAAGTGTAGCATAAAAAAAATGTTGCATTTATAAAATAATGACAACGCATTAAAAAGTGTTGCTTTAGAATATAAAAAGTGTTGCATTTAAAAAGTGTTGCATTTATAAAATAATGGCAACACTTTTGAAAAGTGTTGCATTATCTAGTGAAAGTGTCGCTTTAGACCTAAGACGACGTTGGCTAATGTGGCACTACATAAAGTGTCGCATTAGGCCTATAGCAACACTTTTAAGGTCTAACACAACACTTTTCCCATGTTGCTTTAGGTTAATTTTCTTGTAGTGTAAATTGATTAAAAAAAATCACATTTAAATATATTATGTGTCTTTGTATTGTTTTTATATGAAATACATCTGGTTACAAGAAATTAAAAAATGCTATAACAGAACTTAAGATCATTTATATAATTTCAAGACTCAACCACAAAATCAACCTATGATATTTTAGGCAGTGATGACAATTTCAGTCCATTCAAGCAAACGGGTCGAGCGGGTCAACGATCAAAAGACAAAAAATTAAAACAATCTTGAAATCTGTTTCAAAAAACAATTTGTTTAATACATCATTTTCTAGAATTTCACAATTAAAAAAATTATGTTCTAACTTAGCCTTTTACTACGGGTCATTTTGATCATCTCGTCCGTTTGACCATTGGGTCGAAATTGTCACCCCTAATATTTCCAACTTGTAAATTTATTGTGAAAAGCACATGATGTTGAATTTCCAAAAAATATAGAGTTTTCTTTGTTTCAGAAATCTACATATTTTTATTTCTAAATTTTTTTAAACATTAAAAATGTTGGGTATTTATTAATTTTAAAGGTCATAAATTTCTTACATTAAACTTGAATGATTATATATATACACACATTACAATTACAAAAATAACATTGTTGAATCGAATTAAACAATTCGAATTATTATATGTAAACAATTTCAATAGACTAAAGGGTTTCTTACGAAAAAAACCAACATGTTTTTATGTTTTTTTGCGTTTTCGTCACTCTATGTTATTTTTTTCCATAAAAGTCCTCGAGTTATACTTTTTTTTTTGGTTTAGTGAAATTTGGACATTAGAACCCGGTTTTTCAGCTTTTTAAAACCCGATTCACAAATTATAACCGGGGTCTAATGTCCAATTTTCACTAAATCAAAAAGAAAAGAACAATCTGAGGTTTTTTATGGAAAAAAATAACATGGAGGAACGAAAACGCAAAAAACATGAAAACATGTTGGTTTTTTTCATAATAAACTCTATATTAAACTTGAAAAACCACATTTTTTATTTAGTGGTATGCAAAGCTCGAAACCGAATCAAAAAACGACAAAATATACTGGAACTAATACCTTTCATTTATTAGTTCTTGGTTGAGTTTTTCTTACACTTTTTCGATTCTAGTTTCTATCATATCTTATATTATATTTTCTCTTTAGAAAACCCAGAAAACCGGGACCTTACCAAGACGTTAGCATTTGGTTTATATATTGGTTTCGATTTTTTATGAATTTCCAACTGCATTCAATCCGATTTTAGATCGTTACTTATAAATATGATGAATAATTTGATTGTGAAATAATTATAAAAGATTTATGTGCCAGAGAAAAGCCATAATAATGTCATAATCATGTAAAAGAATCCGAACCCAACATTTGAGGGTCTAAATTGGGTCAACCATTATGCGTGGGACCCAGTCGTAATCTGGTCAACTTCGGCAATCTGCTATACGCTCTTTCACTGTTGCTTCTCACTCCGTAACAAAGTTTCTTCACGCGGCGAATCATTGATTCTTCGATCCTTAAAAGGGCAAGTACAATCAAAATGCTTGTTTTCACCTCAACTTACTTTTCAAAAACTTATGATTATACTTATTTATTTTAAGATTTATCAATTATAACAACGTAATTATAACTTTTTACGGTTATAACAACTTAATTTAAAGAGTAAATGACCAAGTATAGTAACAATTTTTATTATTTTTTAAAGGAGAATTTTTAATTTCGAACGAAAACAAACCAACCAATCTGTCTACAAGGAGCATACATCCAATCGAAACGATGGAAGTAAAAACTGCAGAACCAAACCAACCATATCCCTAGCTGAAACAAACAAAAATGAAACGAGCTTTCATCCACAATAAGAGTACCCCTGGCGCCCCTGAACCAGAATATAACCATAAGCGCAAAATACCAGCAGCCAAAAACATTACGCGAGTCTTGGATTACTACACCAAACATGCAATGGAAAGTTTGAGTCTTTATGTCTAGCTGAAATCCATGCAAAAGACTGCATTTTAAACTCGAAAATAACATCCATACCCAAACGAAGGTCGTCTCTTCCTTCAAACACATTCTTGTTCCGATAGTACCATATCTTGTACTACGATGTCGACACCATCGCTTTCCACCAGGATTTTATCCCCCAAAACAAAATCCGGAAAAGATACTTGCAATGACAGAAGAAATCCCCACCATGAATAAATGGCAGACCAAACATCCGCAGTAATCTTGTAGCTTCTAAAGCAATGGTCTAGCTTCTCTTCGTCTTCCTCACATCTTGGGCATAACTTGAATGCTGATCAGTGCCTTGGGTGATAAGCTACTCACGAATAAGGATCCTCTCTAGCCAACATTACTTATTTTTTATCATTTGTAACAACTTCTGTATTAAATCGACTTTTGTATTTTTATCGTTTATAACAACTTTAATAGCAATCAGTGACCTGCAGACTGGTTTAACAGCTCACCAATAAGTTTTCTTCTATAAAAAATAGCAATATCTTTTCATATTTTTATAGATAACAACAATATTTCAAATTAAAACCCAGTTTATCTTTATTTATAGAGTTTATGCTTAAAATAGCAACCAAAGCCACTTGACGATGTAATATCAGTTCTTTATACCCTCCCTCTCGTCTCTCCCTCTCTAAAACCCTCATATGGATTTGTTCTTCATATGAATCTCTCTCGAATCATTGCCTTCTGCTAAGTTACTTCTCACTCTAATCCTCCGCGTCTGTTGAAGGCTGTCGAACTTCATTTGGTGTCTATCAAAGATTTCAAAGCCACATACCATTTCCGATGATTTTTATTGTTTTCGAAGTAAAACCACTTTTGATTTTTAGGATTTTGAATATTTGTTCTTTAAACTTTAGAGTTCATCCCTAGTGGTGGTTGGTCGTTATGGGCGGTGGTTGGTGTTGGTGACCTGTGACACTGGTTTGTTTGTCACCGGTTGCTATAATTGGTTATTAACATAAAAAAATTGTTGTTATAAGCAGTACAAAAATATAAATGTTGATGCTATTAACAAAATTATATTTCTTGTCAAAATTATATTTCTTGTCATCTATAAATTGATGTCTCATATTGGTAAGTGACTAGTTGTTATAATCTTTAATGAATAAAAAGTAGATTGTTTATAAAACTGACAAAATTTAAAATATATTATTATAATCATGACATTTCTGATAACTTACTACTTTACTGGTTTATATATATATATATATATATATATATATATATATATATATATATATATATATATATATATATATATATATATATATATATATATATATATAGGGGTGTTATCGGGACCAAACCCGGACCGGACCGAACCCGGTTAGGACCGAACCCGAATGAATCAAATATATGAAACCGAGGACCGGACCATTTGAATATTCTTGGTCCCGGTTCGGTCCCGGTCCCGGTTCGGTCCCGGTCCCGGTTCCGGGTATTCGGGAAAAACCCGGTAGAACCAAACTAAAAATCACTTTTTTTTTTTGGAATAGCAACTATAAATCGCATAACAAAGTAAAAGAAACATCCATGATATTTAGTGTACCAACATTCAAAAAAACAATGACAAACCAACCAAAAGTTTTGAATTTTGACAACCATTCAAAAAACCGAACCAAGTCAGTAACGAAAAAAAAAACATCGATCGCCCTTTATTTTTTTCCTTTTCCATCGGGGTCGCGTATTGATTCTTCAATCTCTACAAAAAAAATAGTATATATTATATAATGTTTGATTTCTAGAAAAATATATGGTCTAAATGGCTTTGCATTTCGGTTCCGGGTAATTCCCGAACCCGGACCGGACCGAACCCGGTTAGGACCGAACCCGGTTAGGACCGAACCCGAATGAAACAATTATATGAAACCGAGGACCGGACCATTGCTTGGAAATCGGTCCTATTCGGGTTCGGGACCGGTCCGGTCCCGGTTTGGTTCGGGTATTTGGTCCGCATATAACACCCCTATATATATATATATATATATATATATATATATATATATATATATATATATATATATATATATATATATATATATATATATATATATATAGGGGTGTTATCGGGACCAAACCCGGACCGGACCGGACCGAACCCGGTTAGGACCGAACCCGAATGAAGCAAATATATGAAACCGAGGACCGGACCATTTGAATATTCTTGGTCCCGGTTCGGTCCCGGTCCCGGTTCGGTCCCGGTCCCGGTTCCGGGTATTCGGGAAAAACCCGGTAGAACCAAACTAAAAATCACTTTTTTTTTTTGGAATAGCAACTATAAATCGCATAACAAAGTAAAAGAAACATCCATGATATTTAGTGTACCAACATTCAAAAAAACAATGACAAACCAACCAAAAGTTTTGAATTTTGACAACCATTCAAAAAACCGAACCAAGTCAGTAACGAAAAAAAAACATCGATCGCCCTTTATTTTTTTCCTTTTCCATCGGGGTCGCGTATTGATTCTTCAATCTCTACAAAAAAAAATAGTATATATTATATAATGTTTGATTTCTAGAAAAATATATGGTCTAAATGGCTTTGCATTTCGGTTCCGGGTAATTCCCGAACCCGGACCGGACCGAACCCGGTTAGGACCGAACCCGAATGAAACAATTATATGAAACCGAGGACCGGACCATTGCTTGGAAATCGGTCCTATTCGGGTTCGGGACCGGTCCGGTCCCGGTTCGGTTCGGGTATTTGGTCCGCATATAACACCCCTATATATATATATATATATATATATATATATATATATATATATATATATATATATATATATAGGGTTGGGATCATTGCAGAACCTTAATTTAGTGTAGAACTATAGAACCAATCTAAACCATTGGATTATTATATAACACTAGGGATAAAATGGTAATTATGCAATTAACATTGAATTAATAGTAGCCTACCAAGTTTAGCTGCCAACTTTTGACCATTATTTTGGTTCTGTTAATTTTGAATGTACATGCAGTGTTGCATCGACGTTGAATTATATCGGTCATGCTACATTGCATCGTGGTATGAATAAATTTTTTTTTTTACGAAAAATAAACACGTAAAATTTTTCTTAAAAAAATATGTCATTACTGTTCCCATTAAATCAACCAACTTTTGACTACTAATTTTGACCATTATTTTGGTTCTGTTAATTTTGAATGTACATGCAGTGTTGCATCAACGTTGAATTATATCGGTCATGCTATATTGCATCGTGGTCTGAATAATTTTTTTTTTACGAAAAATAAACACGTAAATGTTTTCGAAAAAAATATGTCATTACTGGTCCCATTAAATCAACCAACTTTTAACTACTAATTTTGACCATTATTTTGGTTCTGTTAATTTTGAATGTACATGCAGTGTTGCATCGACGTTGAATTATATCGGTCATGCTACATTGCATCGTGGTCTGGATAATTTTTTTTTTTTACGAAAAATAAACGCGTAAAATTTTTTCGAAAAAAATATGTCATTACTGTTCCCATTAAATCAACCAACTTTTGACTATTAATGTTGACCATTATTTTGGTTCTATTAATTTTGAATGTACATGCAGTGTTGCATCGACGGTGAATTATATCGGTCATGCTACATTGCATCGTGGTCTGAATAATTTTTTTTTACGAAAAATAAACGCGTAAATTTTTTTCGAAAAAAATATGTCATTACTGTTCCCATCAAATCAACCAACTTTTGACTACTAATTTTGACCATTATTTTGGTTCTGTTAATTTTGAATGTACATGCAGTGTTGCATCGACGTTGAATTATATCGGTCATGCTATATTGCATCGTGGTCTGAATAATTTTTTTTTACGAAAAATAAACACGTAAATTTTTTCGAAAAAAATATGTCATTACTGGTCCCATTAAATCAACCAACTTTTAACTACTAATTTTGACCATTATTTTGGTTCTGTTAATTTTGAATGTACATGCAGTGTTGCATCGACGTTGAATTATATCGGTCATGTTACATTGCATCGTGGTCTGGATAATTTTTTTTTTTTACGAAAAATAAACGCGTAAAATTTTTTCGAAAAAAATATGTCATTACTGTTCCCATTAAATCAACCAACTTTTGACTATTAATGTTGACCATTATTTTGGTTCTATTAATTTTGAATGTACATGCAGTGTTGCATCGACGGTGAATATACGATATCAAGTGTTTATTCGACATTGAATGATACCGGTCATGCTACATTGCATCGTGGTCTGGTAATTTTTTTTTTACGAAAAATAAACACGTAAAATTTTTTTAAAAAAAATATATCATGACCGGTATCGTTTTAAAGAGTATAAAATTCTCGTTTTTATGGTATAATTTTTTTGATTTAACAATTAATCATATTAATGTTATTTTAATTTAAAGAAAAAGGATATTTATTTTACTAATGCCAATCTTTTTGTTATTTCCAATCTATTCCTTTTTTACCCTGAATTAAATAATCACTAATGTTAATATTTTTTTCACTAATTCCAAACTTTATAGTTTTAATCAAGACCATTAGATTAATCTAATCTATGGACGATATTGGTTCTACGTATCTACACTAAATTTAGGTTCTGCAATGATCCCATCTCTCTCTCTCTCTCTATATATATATATATATATATATATATATATATATATATATATATATATATATATATATATATATATATATATATATATATATTTTGTATATTTAAAAAAAATTAGAAAAACTTCAAATTACTTGACAATGGCAGGAGGAAAAGTGTTAGAATTTTTTTATTCAAATGTTGAATAAAAATATTGGATTGTTTTGGGTATATATATAATAAAGTCTTTGTTTCGCTTTCACGTGTTGATGGTCAAGTAGACTCTCGAGTTCGCTCCCCTCGTCCCTACACACATGTGCGAAGAAATCTCAAGTAATGGTATTTGGCACCATTAAAGTCTCAAAAGGCTAATTGACCTAATAAAAGTTGGGTTTTTGTCTCGTTGGTCCCTCAACTCGATCTGTTTAATTTCAATATAATTTATAAAATAAAGTGTATAATGATTGTGATTTATCCAACATTTGTTATATGAAACTTTTTAACAAATGGGTGACATGATACCGTGACAACCATGTGCAGATCCACTTAATATCGAATCTAGTTAGTATGTTTTTGAAGTGTATTAATATTATATGTATTAATTATTTAATTTATTCGATATAATATTTTCGTAAAATGCCATTTATTACTAAAGAAAAGTAAATAAACCTAACAATTCTACCAAGGATAGTTTCACAATTGAAAACTTCAATAGTTGAAGGCCAAATAAAACCATTTGTAAATTGTAATGTAACAGTGAGACGTCGTTTGTTTTTTATTAAGAGCCTTTTAAAAACGTCTAAAGTCTAAAGTTTAGATCTATAATAAATTAAGATTGTTTGTTTAGGTTCAGACATAAGAGGTTGAAACCTCTAATTCCTCTAAAATTTAAGAGGATGAGAGTTGTCTTAGGTTGTGTTTGTTATTTAAAGAAGTAAATGTCTGGAGTCTAATAACCACATCTGAAATTAAGTGGTGGACTTAAGATCCGAAGTCTAAAAACTACGTCTGAAATTAAAATATGACACGTCTGAAATTAAGAGTTGACCTTAAATTTTTTAATTATTTAATTTGATTTTAATACTCTAGTTAAATAAAATATCAACTTACGTCAAACTATTAAATTAAGACTTCAGACGGAAATCCACAACTTAAGTTCAGACGTGGTTTTCAGACTTTCTAACCTCTTAAGTCTGAAATGTAACAAACAGTTAAGATCTGAAATTAAGATTTCAGAGGTTTTTAAGAAGTAATTAAGTCCAAACAAACACACCCTTAATTAAGATTTAGAGTCTCTTAATTTCAGATGTTAAGGCCTCTTCTTAATTTTAAACGTGGATTTCAGACTTCAGACATTTAACCTCCTTAAAAACAAACATCACCTTAGTTTCTAAAATCAACCAAACGTTTTATTTTTTTGGTTAATGATATCTTATTTTTCTTTTTTGTTTCTGTTTTTGGATTGTGTGGTTAATGGAAATGGAAAATATATTGATTTTTAGCTTGTAGCATTAGAAGCTTTCATTTACTGAATAGATGTGGAGATAGGCAGTACAATGTGGAAGACGGGCTTCAACGAGACCCTAGCCTAGCGTTGGACCAATGTAGGTTTTTAGTAGTAGTTCTTGAGACCATGAATTCCCACGTTTCAGCTTGTAGTATGCTAACAAGTCTCACTCCTAACTCTAGCAAAGAAGTTTCTGAAAAGAACCCTTATTTGTTTGTTTACCAGGTTTAGCACGAAGCAATCAATAAGCTCTACCAAAAGAAAGATACGGATAGAGGACCATCTTTTTGTTGTGACATGCTCATCAGATTTACGGATTCATAGGAGGCCGGGTTGGATGACATACATTTTGGTTGGTCTGACCACCACTGGGGATTAGACAAATATATATTCTTTCTTCTAAAATAGTATTATATTATACATATAATTTTATATTCTTATTTATTTAAATAACTGCAAGACCAAAAATGGGAGTAAAAACCGAAATCCCTTCTTTTAAGTTCCTCCTATTTCTTTTTGGTAATCGAAACTTAACCGAAAAACTGAATAAAATTATGTAATAATTTTTAACACGTTAATATTAATACAAATGGGAATAAGAGATGAAAGGAAGTAAACGAAAGAAAATGATATAATATTTTTCATGATTCTGAGCAAGGGAAAGTGTAAAATTTTTTGTATTCCACCTATGGAGAGAGAGGGAAAAAATAGTTAGTTTTACAATTATAACCTAAGTAATTATGGTGTTTCTATAAGATTTATAATGGTATATTTGTCATTATATAATTTTATATATTTATTCCTTAATTTTATCAAATCTTCTCATATTTGGAAAAAAAAGTTTAGGGGAGAAAATGAGTTGTATATTCTCTTCATATCATTTATTTTCTTTCAAACAAAATCCCTGAAACACATCAATTTTTAAATTTCTCTTTATTTTTTTTTTTATTCTTTCCGGATCTCTCTCGTTTTCTCCACAAAAATGACTCCAGAAAACAGTATTACTGTGCTTGTTAAATAAAATTTTATCCACTTAATAATTTAGAATAATCATTTTTAGCTCAAAACCAAATGACCCGCATTTTAGACATTTTAATCTATATCTATCTATATAATAAAGGAGAACACAATTTTCCACGTGTCACATCCACGTTTCACCAGAAAAGATAAATACAAAAATAAAATAAAATAAAATATAACTACAAATATAAAATAAAAGATAAATACGAAATATTAAAAGATAAATACAAATATAATATATAGATACAAATATAAAATAATACAAATATGAAAAGATAAATACATATATAAAATAAAGATACAAATCTAAAATAAAATATATGAAATATTAAAAGATAAATACAAATATAAAATTTAGATACAAATAAAAAATAAAAGATATATCAAATATAAAATAATGCAAATGAGAAAAGATAAATACATATACAAATATAAAATAAAAGATAAATAAAAATATAAAATAAAATAGAAAAACAAATAAAAAATAAAAAGTAAATACGATTTTGTTATATTTTTAAATAGATATTAATAAATCATTAACTCTATCCAACATTTGTTTACATTTATCATTGTCTAATATTTATTATTATTATTACTAATATAATACAAATACATCCAAATTACATATTATACATACTTATCTATATGTCTATATAAAAAAATTATTAAGTGTTTACAAATTTATTGAAACATATTAAACATAAATAAATATCATAAAAACAATATTAAATAAGTACAAAGTAAATATGATACACTATTAATAAAATCATATTTCTTACATTTTGTTTATTCTAATAAACTATATATATAAATTATATAAAATTGAAATTTTAAATTATATCTATTAAATACATATAAATTTCATAATAAAATAGTTTAAAATTTATTAAAATAGTAAATACTATTAAATAATGACTATAAGAAATAACCATATTATTGTTGTATTTTTATAAATATTAAATATTTATATGTTTTAATTTTAATTTTACATAAATATATTATAACCAATTATTTATTAACATTTATCCACGTAATTCGTGAGTTCATAAACTAGTATTATAATAAAGCAAAATAATTCATGTCACATGTCACTTCTACGATACAATAAAATTTATTTTCACTTCTTTTTTATAATTTAACACCTTAACTTAATTACATTAAATTTGATTTTAATATTTTTCATAAAATAATTAGTAATAAAGGAGAATATCTATCATTATTATCCATAATAATCATAATTAAATCCAAATGTACAATTTTGAATTAGTTGTGAAAATTATTATTAATTATATATAATAAAGGTGAATATCAAATGTAATGTGTCACTCTACGTTTCACCGAAAAAAATAATTATAACTTATTATTTTAAAAATATAAAACATAAATACAATTTCTTCTTTAAAAAAAAGTTAATACATTCTATTTTTAATCTATAAATGATAAAATATAAACACAAATATTATTTTTGTAAGTTTTTTAATATTTACTTATATACATTTTATATAAATAAATGTAATTAAAAGTATCTACGTAATACGTGGTCACAAACTAGTTTAGTATATAAACTAGTTTAGCAACCCATGCATAACATGGATATATTTAATAAAACATATATAAAATAATAAAATGTTGATATCAAAATAATATAAAAATTATCATAAAAAATGAATTTAAATATAATACAAGCTAATTATGATAAATAAATAGTCAAGATAAAAACATGATTGCATTTAAACTGGAAAATAGTATTATTAGTATTATAACATTATAATGTACAAGTTATGCGGTCGATTATTGTATATTACATTGCTATAATCGATATTTAAATGTATTTTTATTTTTCAGTGATAAAAAGTTTAAAATCAAACTCTCATATATGAGAAAAAACTTGTACTCAATTTTAAATTTGATTAAATTGGTAAGATAGATTAATATTAATAAAAATATTAGGAATGAAAATAGATTTAAATCTAAATCATTTAATTAGATTGATTTGGCTAAATTAAATAGTAATCAGTATTAGTTTTTTAAATAATTAATGAATAAATTGAATGAAATTATATTAGGAAAATTAGGTGGGAAAATAAAAAACTCATTAGTTAAGATTTTGACATGTGTTATTAAATGTTTTACTTTATTAATATATAGATATAGATATAGATACTTCCTTCTCGTGGTTCCTATTTTGATATTTTCATAGTTAATTGAAAATTAACTATTACTACAATAATTTAACTCGAAACATTTATAAATGGTTGATTTGGTAAACAAAAAACTAATTAATCGATCGTATATTTTATTTAAAAAAAATTGGATTTAACAATTATGGTCTTTGTATTTGACCTTTCGTGTAACATGAAAAGCATTTTATATATGTAGTGATGACGTCACCATCAAATAATTTAGGAAGAGGGCATATAATAATAAATAATATAATATGCCATTTCTTTCATTTTCATGCTGCGATGTTTTACCACATATCAATTTGTGTTCATACACCATATTACAATGCCCATTTAATCAAATTTGGCTGCTTCAATAGCATCTTATGTTATTAATAATTATTATTTCCTAAAAAACATATCAAAAAAGGTTAAAAGATTAATGGTGAATTAATGATATACGTGTCACAAAAAAGATTTTAATATAATGAAAATTAAGAGGTTCGTTTAATCCAACAATGACTTGATTATAAGGACTTTGAATCACAAAAAAAAAAATATTTGTAGATAGAGGAATAACAAATGTGATTTTTTTCAAAGAATTTTTAAATTTTGGAGTATTGTGATACTGAAATAATAATATTTTCCAAATTATTACCATTTTCTTAGTATTTTATATGATTTCATAATATTTTATTGGGTTTATTATGAAAAAAAAAAACATGTTTTCATGATTTTTGTGTTTACATCCGTCAATGTCATTTTTTTCTAAAAAAAATCCTCAAGTTAAATTATTTTTTTTAGTTTGGTGAAATTTGACTATTAGAGTCCGGTTATAATTAGTAAACCGAGTTTTCAAAAACTGAAAAATGGGGTTCTAATACCCAAATTTCACTAAACAAAAAAAATAACTTGAAGACTTTTAGAAACATATTCTAAAACTAAATTCTAGAAGAATAATCCTAACTTTGGTGTTATTTAATTTGCTTACATAATTCATATATATTTTTAATGGAAGATGATTTGTACACAACAGATTTTGGTCAAACACAACAATTTTAACTAAAATGATTGTTTTTTCCTTAATCATATATTTACTATGTTCGTGTTGTACCTCTAAAAATAATGATGAATTTGTCATTTAGATAAAATTGTTGTGTATGGTAAAACATGTTGCATACAAATCACATTTGCATTTTTAATATTCATGGAGTGTTTGATTGTTTTCATATTAATTAATAGTGTTTCAAGTATTAATCTTACCTAATAATTATACTTTTTGCAATGACTATTGGTTTAAGAAAGTATGATAACATGGGTAGGCAGCATACATAAACTAGCATTACCTACCATGGACTTTGCTACTCAAAAGGTGCTTTAAAGCTTGACCAATTTATATCTTCTTATGTTAATCACTTCTCTTGGCAGGAGTTATTAGAGATATTTCTCCTTTGCCTTAATAAATGAAATTTGATGGAATCTGGGTATGAGATGTTACATGAAGGTTGTGGTTGTTATTTTAAGAGGTATAGGTCTGAAGTCTGAAAACCACGTCTGGAATTAAGAGGTGGACTTAAAATCTGAAGTCTGAAGTCTAAAAACCACATCTGAAATTAAGATATGACAAGTCTGAAATATAGAGCTGGCCTTAAATGTTAAATTTAATTAAATTGGTTTTTAATATTTTAGTTAAATAAAATATCAACTTACGTCAACCTCTTAAATTAAGACTTCAGACGAAAGTCCACAGCTTAATTTCAGACGTGATATTCAGACATTTTAACCTCTTAAGTCTGAAATGTAACAAACAGTCTATTTTGAATTAAAATCAGAAATCCACTTAACTCTAAAATGTAACAAATCGTCTTTTTTCAGTTTAGATCTGAAATTAAGACTTCAGAGGTTTTTAAGAGGTACTTAAGTCCAAACAAACACACCCGAAGTGTGTTTGAAACTTTGGATTATGAAAATAATAAATTAAAATTAATTTAAATTACAACGATATCTATGTTTAAAAGAATATGTCAATCCTAGTTAAAAGTAACGAAATTTAGATTCCAAGGTTCTATAACACACATCCTTAACTGACTCCAAACATCGTCTCATATTCCCATTAAACATGCTAGTTAGTAGTAACCGAAAGGATCTTAATTGCTAGGAAGGGTAATGAAATTATCTGTGAGGCTGCAGAGTGTTTTCATGGCCGAATACACTATGATTGCTTGTGAGGTATTCGTTAAATTCCAATTCTTGTAAATGTCATTTAGTGAGTCAAACGAATTATAGTGTGTCTTTGAACTATTAAATCTATTAAATGATAGTATAAATGAACACACACACACACACACACATATATATATATATATATATATATATATATATATATATATATATATATATATATATATATATATATGGATTCAATGGAAAACCAATATGTATCAGAAAACTTTGGAAAACCAATCGTAGCCCTTAGATTAGATGCACATGTGATATTAGATTAGTGCATCACGACACACTTAAAAATATATGCATAGGGGTATTTCGGGTATATTTTTTCCGAATTTAAATATTCATCAATTTTATATTCAAATTTTAAAATACCATAATTGATGCATAATTCAAATTTTAAAAACCATACACATCCAAAATTTTAAAAATTCCATAATGGAAAATCACTCACAAAAGATTATGTTGATGCATCGTCTTCTTCTTCATCGTTCATGCAAAACGTATTAGTCGGTTCGAATGCATCGTAATTTTGTGAGTATTAATCGGTTCGAATGAGGAATGACGTCTCGTTTGAAGGATGAATTAATAAGAATGACGTGAATATGAATGATGAACGATGACAAAGAAGACGATGCATCAACATCATCTAAATTCTGGAAAAATTAAATTTGGATGTATCATCATTTTGTAATTTTTAAATTTGGATGTGTATGGTTTTTAAATTTTGAATTATGTATTAATTATGAAATTTTGAATATAAAATTGATAAAACTTTGAATTTTGAAAATGTAAGGTCTTGACTCTACGGATCTATCTCGACGCGACACCGTCCAACGAGTGCGGAATCCTCGTTAGCGGCTTGACGGTAAGATCACACACACGAGAACACGGAGACTACCACGGTGTTATACGAACGAATACGAATGCACCTACACGATGATTCTCTCCGAAACTACTCTCTGGAAACCTGCAAGTTTGAGATCGTCTTTTGCTTAATCGCTCTGAAATTCTGCAAAAAGTCTGATAATTATTCGAGTTAACCCTTAATTATACTGACAGATTCGAGTTTTTCTTGGGACAAATTCGAATCAGGCCCAAGGCCCATTCGAATTTGTCCTTATGACAAATTCGAATCTACCTTAAGTACAAATTCGAATTTATATCAAATTCGAATTTCAACTATCAAACTTCTATTTGAACATATGTTTTAACTTATGTTTGAATATATATTTGAACTTTATGTTTGAACTTGTTGTAATACGTTACACCAAGTTCAAACATACAAACAACAAATATCAAACACATATAATCACATATATCAAACACTAGTCAATATTCAATACTACGTAACTTGACTTACACAAAATGCTAACAATACTTAGACTGCTATCGTCACACAGGGTGTACCAACAGACTCCCCGTTGACGATAGCTTCTAACTATTTACATTTTGACTAAGTACTAAGGTCTATTCAAAATACTACCAGCATACAGACCTTGCTCAACACAAACCTTGACCACATTCTGATACTTTTTGGCTTCAGACTCCATATGCGCATCACACGAGATTTTGTGAACATGAAGCACTTGAAGATCATCTTTGGACAGATTAACTAGGTGCAACGGATCATAAACTCTAAGAATCACCTTTTCTTCGAGGTCTTCCATTACAGCTTCACCCGTCTCACTTTCAACATACCACCAGTTGAGATTACCCAACACATTCTGTGGCATCGGCTTCAGAGGGACTTTCTTTAAACATCTAACTGGTTTGTACTGTATTTTCATCCATGGCCTACCATTCAGAGGATCAATTCTTGTATGGTCCATAACTCTTTTGCCAATTCGTGGATTGAGCCTTTCAAATTTCCTAGACCTCCCTTCCCTTCTTATAATCTTTGCAATTATTTCAGCATAGGGATCGTCCCCGATATTAACCAGCTCTTTCCACGCCAACGCCTTTATCTCAACCTTTGGAAGTGAATTGAAATCTTTTAATCTTCTCCTTAGATTCTGAAGTCCATCCTTTCTCTTGATGATAAACAGCTGCAGTTCTCGATCAAAGAACCAGCTAAGTATATTTCCAGACAGCTTTCCAGCACTAGGCACAATCATCTTTTCATTCAATTCTATAGCCTTCTTTTCTGCCCTAAACCATAACTTTCTCTGTTCTTCATAAGTAAGCTCCCTGACGGGGCTCTTCAACTTGTGATTCAACATTTAAAGCAGCTTTAACAGCTTCTATGTCAATCACATCTTGTTCCTCCGTCACATATGTATCATTGATGGGATTTTCCTGAATAATGATTTCATTAGCTTCATCTTCCTCATCATCCAATACCCCCTCATCTGGTTTCCAATCAGGAATGTCTTCTGGAATAATCTCTCCTTCCTCCAGCTCATCAATCTCGTCTTCAAAATCAAAATCTAACACCTCTTCCTCAATATCCATCAGAGCGTCAATCATTTTGCTCATTTCGCTCTCCATTACCTTTGAGGAACTCGCCTCACCTCCTTCAGCTCCAGTCTGACTTGGCTCCCCCTGAAGTTCGGCATGTTGAGCAGCAGAAAAATCTACTGGCTCGCTGTCTTTTGGTGCATCGGGATCATTGCCTTCATCATCGTCCCTTCTCAACTCCTCAACATCCCTGCAACTATTCTCCCCCTGTAAAGTCTTGACTCTACGGATCTATCTTGATGCGACACCGTCCAACGAGTGCGGAATCCTCGTTAGTGGCTTGACGGTAAGATCACACACACGGAAACACGGAGACTACCACAGTGTTATACGAACGACTACGAACGCACCTACACGATGATTCTCTCCGAAACTACTCTCTGGAAACCTGCAAGTTCGAGATCGCCTTTTGCTTAATCGCTCTGAAATTCTGCAAAAAGTCTGATAATTATTCGAGTTAACCCTTAATTATACTGACATATTCGAGTTTGTCTTGGGACAAATTCGAATCAGGCCCAAGGCCCATTCGAATTTGTCCTTATGACAAATTCGAATCTACCTTAAGTACAAATTCGAATTTATATCAAATTCGAATTTCAACTATCAAACTTCTATTTGAACATATGTTTTAACTTATGTTTGAATATATCTTTGAACTTTATGTTTGAATTTCTTGTAATACGTTACACCAAGTTCAAACTTACAAACAACAAATATCAAACACACATAATCACATATATCAAACACTAGTCAATATTCAATACTACGTAACTTGACTTACACAAAATGCTAACAATACTTAGACTGCTATCGTCACACGGGGTGTACCAACAGAAAAAAATTTACCCGAAATACTCCTATGCATATTTTTTAAGTGTATCGTGAAGCATTAATATAATATCACATATGCATCTAATCTGAGGGCTACGATTAGTTTTCCAAAGTTTTCCAATACATATTGGTTTTTCATTGAATCCAATATAATTATATACATATCCAGAGAAGACTTTCATTCATTTAAATAGTCATTTGATGGAATTATAAAACTCAAAATCATATGAACTTTTATATATGGAAAATTCATACAATAACCTTCAAGTTGGATCATTTTTGTTATTAAAACCTCCAACCATTTTTCATTACACAAAAAATCCTCAACTGACTAAACTTATTACAATAAATTTTTTTAACAAAAAAATGACTTACCTACTGATTAACCGGTTGTATTCTGTTGACTAACCATTCGTCTCCGACAAACCTTCTCTCCAACGAACTCATGTATTTACAGTTTCGGCGATATTTCGGTGGTCACTGGTAATTTGTCGACTGTGACTTGTGACTTTCAACCGGTTACAAACCAGTAATATCTCATTTTCATGAAAGTTTACTAGTCGGGTTTTTTTTTTGTATAATATATGAAAAATAGTTGGGAGTTTTAATCGTAAAAATAGTTTTTTGCACAAATATTCCTTTATATATATATAATACTAATGTATATATGAATATGAAAGAGAAAAAGATTAAAAAAAATCGTTTGTGTCGGTACTTCGATCAGACTACCTTGCGAAAACAGCGATGTTTCATAAACCATATCTTTTATCATCATCCTATAAATACTATATATAAATTACTTTAATAATAAGCATGTGAAAGTTGTGAAAATTAATTAAAATTTTGTACAAGTTGTATAATTTTAGAGCTTGTTGATGATGTTTATTTGCATGTGGGTGAAAACAAAACATAAGAGAAGAGAGGATAAAGTGAAGTAGGGTCAAGAATCATCAAGGAAAGTGTTGATGATTTGAAATGCTAGCAATAGCCAATCCTTGGTGAAAGATTTCCCACAATCTATTTACTTATATCTAAATATTTGTTTGTGTTTATCCAATAATATATATTTTTGATTATTCATAAACCAATCTCAATTTGAGTAAATTAAAATTACAGTTATTAGTGTGTTTAGTAGGATAACGAATGATATGATTTTGTATGTCAGCTATTGATGTAGGTTATGAAAATGTTAAATCCAAATTTCTTTATAAATTTCTAACTAAAAACAATAAAAAAAAAACTTTTAATAATAGATTTTGATCAAGTTCTAACTGATTTTATTTGTAATCTAAAAGTTAAAATATTAAAATGTTAAAAGATTAAACTACGATTTATTTAGATTTTATTCATGAGTCAAACGGGTGATTATTGTTTTGACTTTTGTCATAAGATAAACTATGTTTTGTTAATATAAAATAGGGTTAAGGTCTTACAATAGCAACCTACTTTTGAAAATGTATCGATATGGTACGTCTACTTTTTTAATTGTCTATATGGTACGTGTACTTCAATTTTCTGTATCGATATGGTCATTCTACATAATAGAGCCCGGTTTTTACATGCAAAACAGGGTTCTAATGGTATAAAAAACGGGGGTCTATTACAAATATGGTCATATCGGTATGAAAAATTGAAGTACAGGTACCATATCGACATTTAAAAAAGTAGACGTACCATATTGATAAATTTTCAAAAGTAGGTTACTATTGTATGGCTCTACCCCTATAAAATATTGCTAACATGTTTATGTTTATTATATTTATAATATTGATCGTATATCATACAAAACATCGAAATATACCATCAAATTCACATACCAATATTTTATCTTACACACTCTAGGTTGTCACTAAAAATACAAATAAGACAATTTGATTCATTAAGGTAGGGTTTGGTTTGTTGGAATGTTTCTAAATGAATTGGATTTTGTCAAGTAATTAAAATACGTCATCAATTAAAATTAGATTATTTTCCCCTCCGATTCCTCCTGATTGCAACGAATCAAACGCCTCCTAAAACTTTTATGAAAAGACTTGGATTCATAACAAATATTTATAAGCAGTATCATTTAATATATCTTCCATAGTTATAAAATAAGTCCTTTAACAAAAAAAGTGTATATTCATAAAAGAAATTCATTATTAACAAATATTAATTATCAATGAAAACCTTAATCAAATTCTTTTCAATTTTTCAAGTACAATCAAAAGTATATCTTTTGATGATTTAAGCTTTACAAAGAAAACAAGATTTATTATCTTTTCAAAATCAAGAAATCGGCAAATCCATATTATTATCTTTTGATGTTCTTGAATATCTTGATAGTTGATACTCTAACTGAATTAGGATATTTAGAATTATAATTATTATAATCAACTTTCTATATCAAATCAATACTTTAATTACAGTTTGAATAATAATAAATCGACAAACAGTCTTAAAAATATGATTCTAGAATTTAAAATCATATTTTATCTTTTAGAAATGACTTGAGACTTAAAATCAAATCAAATCACGTGAATAAAATTTTTTTGCTCTATCATCTAATTTATTATGGCTTAAATTTTAATATGTCATATTTAACTCATAGTCAATATATTGGTGTGATTTCTAAATACTAACAAACATTGACTAAAAATATAAGTGTGATTTCCTTTCGTTTTTAATCGTATATAGAGATTTGTCCCACAACTATCATTAAAAAAACAAAACAAAAATAGATTTTTGGGTCTAATCACTAATGTATAAAAGATCATGTGTTTAGAATCCCTTTCTCCGAGTTTATTATTTAAAAAACCAACATGTTCATGTTTTCATATTTTTTTTACGTTTTCATCCCTTCATGTTATTTAGTCCGGAAAAGTCCTCATGTTAATTTTTCTTTCTTGTTTAGTGAAATTTGATTATTAGAACCCGTTTTTTCAGTTTTAAAAAACTCGGTTTATTAATTATAATCAGATTCTAATAGTCAAATTTTACAAAACTAAAATAAAATTAACTTAAAGACTTTTCTGAAAAAAAAAAACCATAGGAACGAAAACATAAAAATTATAAAACATGTTGGTTTTTTTAATAATAAACCCTAATTATAAATATTATTAATTGAGTACATATTATAATGGTACATAAATTGATAAATAGATATTATTATGGGCACTTAGGCCGTAGGGTTGGGTAGCCTCAGTATTTTTAGGTAAATTTGACCCAAAAATCTCACACATGTAAAGGCCGCCGGCCCAGACGATAACAGAAAAAAAAATAAAAATAAAAATAAAAAAAGAAAGACTTGTATATATATATTTTTTTAAAAATATTAAAAGGATGCTAATAAATATTAATAAAATTACATCATGTCATCATCCTTGATCCATTTGGTCCATCTATGGTTTTGGAGTTAATTTTTACAAAAAATGTCACCTCTTAGATAACAAAATGCCAATAAAAAGTAAAATATTTCTGCTTTTAAAAAGTAAAAACTATATTAAAATATGTCAACTTTTTATCTCTTCCATAATTTCTTTTATCTGCTAATTATTCTTTGTAGTAAGTGGTGATTCCTGTTTTTTAGGATCAAGCTTCAAATAATTTATAGAAACCCAAATAAGTTTAATAAAAAAAACTAAGTATAAACTTATAGATCATCCGTTCGCTTAGTCCGCATATGCTAACAACATAGTATGAAGCCCAGGGCCTGGTTTACCTGGGCCACCGCGCCAGGGCTAGTAAGGGGCCCAAAAATTTATTTTGTTTATACCTAGTCCAAAAAGAAACCAGTTGTTGTGTGTGTTCAACATGACTTAAATATCAGCGACGCTTAGGGATGGCAATGGGCGAGAAAAAAACTGAAACCCGTGGATACCCGCCCGTTAGAGTAAACGGTATGGGCAAGCCGTAGGCCAAACGGCCTTGCCACCTCAGGCCCCAAGCCGCCGGCCACACCGCCCCGGCAAGTCGGCCCCGCAAGAATCCCACCCCGCTCGGCTTCTCTTCCCCGCGCGACACCGCTTTCTTTCACCCTTCTTCTTCTTTTTTTTTTTTTTTGCTTTCAAACTACACAGTCACACATATATATATATATATATATATATATATATATATATATATATATATATATATATATATATATATATATATATATATATATAATTTTAGTTTTATAATTTTTTTTATTTTTATTGTTGTTTCTTATTATAGCTTCGTAAATTTTTGTATTTTTTTATTTTTAGTTTCGTAAAAGAAAATACTCATCTCTCTAAACCCAAGAATAGTACAAGGCGAAAACGCCTTCGACGTTTTTTTAATTTTTAGTTTCGTAAATTTTTAGTTTTTAGTTTTAGTTTCGTAATTTTATTATGTATTTTTATTAAATATTTATGAAATTAATTATTTTAGTTTTAATTGTTTTGTTAATTAAAATGTATTTATTTTATAAAAAAATTAAGAAAGATGGAAATGTATAGAAATATGAGTATTTCCAAGTTAGAAAGGTGGGGAAAGGTGGAGAGCGAAAAGCTGATGTGGCGCTGAGGTGTACAGAAAGGTGAAATTAAGAAAGATGGGTACACCCATCTCTCTTATGGGTGGTTAAACCCGTGAAAACACACCCGTGGACATGAGTATGTGTACAAAATCATACCCGCTGGCGGGTGACGGGCGGACACGGGTTTACTGTATTACCCACGGGTATACCCGCCACCCGTACCCGTCAAACCCGTGACGTTCACCCGTGGGTATATTCGTTAAACCCGTTATATATATATATATATATATATATATATATATATATATATATATATATATATATATATATATATATATATATATATATATATATCAATTTTGAGTTTTCATGGTTTTGAAACCTGAAATTCTGAATACCCATTAGTCCATTACCCACTTACAGCGAACCCAATACCCAACCCTAATTCTCTCATTCTCTTCTCTCTCTGTGTCAGTTCTCTTTGCGACTTTGCCGCACGCCGCCCCCAGCCCCACTTCGCCGTCAGGCCGTCACTCTGGACCAGGGGTGTGTGGAATGACCGAAAAAACGAACCGAAATTGAAACCGAACCAGAACCGATTGGAACCGATTTATAATATTCGGTTCGGTTATCGGTTATTATAATCTTCAATTTTCGGTTATCGGTTATTCGGTTAACGGTTCTGCGGGTATCGGTTTTTTCGGGCATAGAACCGATAATTTGAAAAGCTCATAACATGCAAATCAAGAAATGATTTAAAAACCCACAATGTGAAAACCGAAAAGATTAATAGTTGAAACAATATTTTAGGATGGTGAAACTATATAATTTATATGAAAACATCATGATCGACACTTCTCTTATTCTACTTGTATGTTTTTTTGTTTATATCTTGTTATAATAGATAGAATTATATATGTTTTCTTATTTTCGGTTCTAATCGGTTCCGTACCCGAAATACCCGTACCATAACCGAACCGGAACCGCATTACAATTATTGGTTCGGTTATCGGTTCTTACAATCTTTAATATTCGGTTTCGGTTAAATCGGTTCCGGGACGGTTCGGTCCGGTTCGGTTCCGGAACCTTTTACATCCCTACTCTGTAGTGTCGTCGCCGCCCCCAAGTATCTTCGCGTGACTCTGGATTTCCGGCCGTCGATCTCTCTCATCGCCGCCCCCAAATGACAAATCTCTCTCTCATTAGCTGATCGTCAATCTGGAGTGTCGTCGCCGACCAACAGTGTCCCTCTCGTTGTCTCCCGATTCTCGGTATCTAATGTGAAGACCTCCCCTTCCGGGGCAGTCCTCAGAGTCAAGGTCCCACATCATGCAATACGATATCAACCATACTAAGATAGGGTAATTAATTGCGGAATTAAAAATTACATGTACATTACAGATTAGGATTTAAGTTACATATTTCAAAATAAAGTTATAAAAAGGGTAACATCTAATCTAGTCATAACATCATACATCACATCAAGTCTACCCAGAACCACCACGTTTACTGTCTTCCAATCAGTACCAGAAAGTTTGTTGAGTAGTGGTCTAAGAAAGCTTCAAAACTTGGATCTTGAATGACCTAAGTACTAGGTCCTGCAGATGATTTTCCTTTGGCTTTTCCTGTAAAATATTAATGCAACATCTGTAAGCAAAGCTTAGTGAGTTTATAGATTTTCAATATCAACATGCGTGTCAAGCGGAGTCATTAGTCTTAGCGTGATATGTCTTGGCTGCCGCTACAGCCCTCATGATTGAGATATAGAATCATAGAATCGGATGATGTTCAGGCCACACTCACGCTTAAATCATGGGGATCAGCCACATACTGGGCTAGCTTCCAGTAAGTCAATATGGCGGAACATCGGAGGTCATTACCAAGTTCATAAGAACTGGTGAAATAGCCAGGTCTAGAACAATAGACCATCAAGGCTAGTCAAGCTGAATCAATATATATGTCAAATGTCTGATCAATAGTGAAAGTTTAAGTCATAGAAGTCATGATAGCAATAAATCGTAAGCAATGTCTGATGAAATCTCAAATGCAATATGAAATGATAATCAAATAGCTATCATGATCCTCTGGGCAACACCCAACCTTGGTGTGCACAGGTCTCAATCCAGCTGATAAATGAATGTCAATAAATTTAACAGCAACAATATATCTCAACCGGAATCTATGCATGTTCAATCTGAATATCTATAACTCACTGGTTGGGGTCTTGGTTAAACAGATATAAGAATCTGCCACCTGAGTTATCTCAGGATTTTATCTTTGTCAATCTGTTCTGTCAATTCTTTTCAAATCAGAGACCCGCTTTCAAATCTTTAAGTCTTTAAATCTTTGTTCAGTATATACTGAACCTGTTCAAAATCATTCATGATAATATCATGTCAATTTCATCATCTTTTATCTTTTAATCTTTATAATCTTGAATTTCATCTGATTCTGATAACTTATTTATTTCACAAATCATTCTTTGTCTCAATATTTCTCAAAAGTCCTCTATTTATATATTTAACACATGTATATATATATATATATATATATATATATATATATATATATATATATATATATATATATATATATATATATATCATATATATATAAAGCATTCATATTAAAAATATCAAAATAGATAAAAATTGGGTTTTCGGATCATAAATTTCGGATCAGCCCGGATTGGGATCCGGATTCGGACACATCCGAACCGAAATCTGAGATCCGAATTGAACCTATCCGAATTGAGGACATATGAACCGAATTTGAAGGCCTCCGAAATGTAGGGTCCGAAATAGCATATTATCCGAACCATAAGGTCCGAGACTAGGGATCCGAAAATGATATCATCCGAACCGAATCATAGGTCCGAAATGGACAC
The DNA here is from genome assembly GCA_020465985.1 of Centrapalus pauciflorus. NCBI lineage: Eukaryota > Viridiplantae > Streptophyta > Magnoliopsida > Asterales > Asteraceae > Centrapalus > Centrapalus pauciflorus. The sequence continues at coordinate 196,721 of JAANYP010007501.1, forward strand.
CATCCGAATTCGGTCCTACCCGAATTCGGATCCATACTTAGCATTTTTCCCAGAAATTGTTCTTGGTGTTCTTGATGTTCTTCATATTGTTCATACGAATTTTTACATAAAATACACTAAAACTCATTTTAATCAACATGCAACTTAGTATTTTGATATATTATCATATTTAGGTTAATTTTATACAAATTTCCCTATCAATAACATTATATATTATTCAAGATCATCCAAAATATGAAATTTTTTGTCAAGAACATTATTTTTCATAAAAATTCCGATTTCTACATAATTTGGATGATCCAACCCATGATTTTAGTTTCTATCACTTTTATTATCTTAAATTCATCATAAACTAGTAAAATTTTACACATGCAACAACTAATTCATAATTTAATTCTTTAGTTTCGGTTTTTCTCAAAACCGAACCAAAACACATAATATTTCGAATAAATAAATGAATTTTACCTTAAATGATCTTAATTATTGATGTTGAATGATGATTGTAACTCCTTTTAACTTGAATCTTCAATCAATTGTACAAAACTTGAATTTTCTTGATGTTTTGTGTATTTGGCCGAGAGTTTTAGTGAGAGATTAGTGAGAGAGAGAATTTTGTGATTAATGGCATTAAGAACCATTAAATTGGTTTATATATATATTTTATTTATCATTTGAGTATTTGTAATTTTAACCCACTAAACTTTTGTATTTTATATCTCTTTTAATTTAATCATCTTTAATAACTTACAACAAAAATATAATTTAATTTAAATAATCTTTGAACTTAATTAATTTACATAACTGATAATGTAATTAAAATTACATTATTTAGATCAAAAGGAAATAAAAGACTTAGATAAAAGCTGGGTTGTTACAGAATGGGCTCCACCACGCACAAACTTCGTCCCCGAAGTTAGCTATGTTCGAACAGACTGGGATATGTAGCTTTCATAACATCTCTCGATTCCCAAGACTGATGCGAACCTTTGTGGTGTTTCCACTGGACGAGCACCATCTGTATTTCTTTGTTTCTAAGCTTCTTAGTCTTCGAGTCTAGAATACACTCCGGTTCTTCAACTACTCGAAGCTTCTCATCTATCTGCAGGTTAACATGTGGTATCTGAACTTCTCTTTCGTCAGCTAAACTCTTTCTCAAATGACTGACATGAAATACAGGATGTATTCCAGCTAAGTCAGCCGGTAGTTCAAGACGATAAGATTGGTTTCCAATCTTTTCCACAATCTTAAACGGACCAATAAATCTCGGAGCTAGCTTGTTTCTTTTAATAAACCGCACCACATTCTTCATTGGGGATACTTTTAACATCACCCAATCGTTAACCACAAAACTGATTGATCTGTGCCGGTTGTCATAATATGACTTCTGCCTGCTCTGTGCTTCCAAAATATTCCTTCTGACAAGTTGAATTTTCTCGTGAGTCAATTGTAGAAGGGCAGGTCCTGCTATTGGCGATTCACCTGTTTCGCGCCAACATGTAGGAGTTCTGCACTTTCTTCCGTACAAATCTTCAAAAGGAGCCATCTTGATCGTTGAATGATAACTGTTATTGTATGAGAATTCGACCAACGGCAAGTGGTCATCCCAGTTACCACCTAGATCAAGAACGCAGGCACGAAACATATCTTCGAGTGTTAGGATAGTACGCTCACTCTGGCCATCTGCATTAGGATGATAAGCAGTACTCATAGATATCCGAGTACCCATCCCATCTTGTAGAGCTTGCCAGAATCTAGATGTGAAACGACTATCACGATCAGATACGATAGACTTTGGCACACCGTGACGAGAAATATTTTCTGTGATGTACAACTGCGCCAATCTATCGAGAGAATAAGTTTCTTTCATCGGAATGAAATGTGCTGACTTCGTTAAACGGTCAACGACTACCCAGATGGAGTCGTGTTGTCTCTTGGTCTTAGGCAACTTCGTGATGAAATCCATAGTTATATGCTCCCACTTCCATTCAGGAACGGGTAGTGGTTGCATATCCCCAAAGGGTTTCTGATGTTCTGCCTTAACCATCTGACAGATTCTGCAGCTTTCAACATATCTACCGATGTCGTTCTTCATTCCTGGCCACCAGTAATCGGCTTTCATATCAAAATACATCTTTGAGCTACCAGGATGAACAGATAATTTGGACTTGTGAGCTTCAGAAAGAAGAGTGCTGCGAATAGAACCATATTTAGGAACCCAGATTCGGTTTCCCTTGAGACAATGAAGTCCCAAATGATTCAAAGTTAGAAATTGTGATTGCCCTTTAAGATTTTCAGAACTGATATTCTCTTCTTTCAGTGCTTCAGCTTGAGCAACTCGGATGTCCTCAATAAGCTCAGAAGAGAATATAACCGGAGTTAGGGCATAGCAGCACTTTTCTGGATACGTCTTTCTACTCAAAGCATCCGCGACCACATTTGCTTTGCCGGGATGATATAGGATCTCGCAATCATAGTCCTTGATAAGTTCCAAGGACCGACGCTGTTTCATATTCAGATCCTTTTGAGTAAAGAGATGTTTGAGACTCTTATGATTGGTGTAAAGCTGACACTGAGTCCTATAGAGATAGTGACGCCAGATCTTCAGTGCAAAGGTAACGGCAGCCAACTCAAGATCATGAGTTGGTGCACTTTTCTCGTAATCCTTTAATTGCCTTGAAGCGTAGGCAATAACTTTCCCCCTTTGCATCAGAACACATCCTAAGCCAGTACCAGAGGCATCACTATAGAAAACGAAATCATCATTGCCTTCTGGTAAGGCTAGGATCGGCGCTTGAATAAGCTTCTGTTTCAAAATGTCAAATGCCTCTTGCTGTTTATTGGTCCAAACGAAAGGAGTATTCTTTCGTGTTAGCATCGTTAGAGGTACAGCAATCTTCGAGAAGTCCTTTATGAATCGCCGGTAGTAACCAGCCAATCCGAGGAAACTTCTTATTTCTGAGGCATTGCGAGGCGTTTGCCATTTCTGAACGGCCTCGACTTTAGAAGGATCAACGGAAATCTCTTCGCCAGAAACAACATGGCCAAGGAATTGAATCTATAAGAATCAAAATAGAAGTTCAAGTTTTGATGTAATTCAGGGAATACTTAGAAAATAACTCAAGACATATATAATAGAAATTATACCTGTCTGAGCCAAAACTCGCATTTAGAAAACTTTGCGTAGAGTCTTTCTTTTCTTAGTAACTCTAGCAATTGCCGCAGATGAATAGAATGATCAGCCTCCGTTTTGGAGTAAATCAGAATATCGTCTATGAATACGATAACTGATTTATCCAACATTGGTCTGCACACGCGATTCATGAGGTCCATGAACGCCGCTGGTGCATTTGTTAAGCCGAACGGCATCACGAGAAATTCGTAATGACCGTATCTTGTACGGAAGGCTGTCTTTGGAACATCCTCATCTCTAACTTTCAACTGATGATACCCAGAACGGAGATCTATTTTCGAGAAGTAGCTGGCTCCTTGTAGCTGATCAAACAGATCATCGATCCTGGGTAGATGATATTTATTCTTTATGGTAACCTTGTTCAACTCGCGGTAGTCGATGCACATACGGAAGGTTCCGTCTTTCTTTTTAACAAATAAAACAGGTGCACCCCACGGAGAAGAACTCGGTCGGATAAACCCCTTCTCTAACAGTTCTTGCAGTTGCTTTGACATTTCCTGCATTTCTGCAGGTGCAAGTCTGTAAGGAGCTTTTGCAATAGGAGCCGCACCAGGAACCAAGTCAATACTGAACTCGACTTGACGTTCCGGTGGCACTCCGGAAATGTCATCAGGAAAAACGTCTGGGAACTCGCAGACAATAGGAATATCAGACAGAGATCTCTTTTCAGAGCTGGACTCAGATAGAGCATAACAAAGATAGGAGTCGTGACCTCTAGACAAGTATTTATGAGCTTTTTCTATAGATATGAAGCAATGATCACCTTTTCTTTTCTCTCCTTTAATCTCCAATACTCGACCGTCTGAAGACTTGATTCTGATGATTCGCCGGTTGCAGATAATTGTGGCCTCGTTGTTCATTAACCAATCCATGCCGATGATGATGTCAAATTCTTTCAACGGAATCGGGATAAGGTCGAGGTTGAATACGATGTTGTCAACAAGTAATGTGCAATTACGATAAACAGAATCAGCCATAACGAAATTGTTACTAGCTGTTTCAATGTCTAGTATCACAGAAAGCTTTGATGGAGACTTATGTAATCTTTGTGCAAAAGATGTTGATATGAAAGAACGATTCGCGCCGGAATCAAATAGTACTCGGGCAGGAATAGAGTTAAGCATGAACGTACCGGTAACCACGTCAGGTGTTTCTTTTGCTTCTTCCGCTGTTATCTGAAAAGCTCGAGTCTTTGCTGTCGGCGTTGCAGCAGAACTCTTAACTGTAGACCCTCCAGCTGATGACTGAGACTGATAACGCGACCCGCTACGACACTGATACATAAAGTGTCCCCTTTTTCCACATTTTGCGCATCCACGTCCCTGCTGTGGACATTCTTCACTACTGTGACCGATCATATTGCACGCAAAGCAAGTGACATCATCCGGATTACATAGTCCCATGTGTGATCTTCTGCATCGCTTGCAGAATTGTGGTTCGTTCGTGAGGGAGTAAACTTGTGCTTTATGGAGAAAGCATACAAGGGTATGATAATACATGGAAGATACATGCTAATTTTAAAAGAGAAATTGAAATATACAATGCGAAGTGTAAATTAAGAAATGTATGAGAAGTATAATTAATCGAAATGAGGGTATGATACTTAATGAAATGGTGATTTAATCAACCATAAAAAGTTTAAAGAGACTTTGGACACTAATGAAATTTGCTGATATAGCAAAGAAAAGTCTAATACTATGATTCAAAATCTAAGGAGGATTCGAAGGTGATCATGAGTAGTGTATGATTTTAGTGACGACTGATTATTTGTATCTACTACTTTTGCTCAACAAGTGTAGATGCCTTGGTCTAAAGATTGTCTATTGTGATTAATGTTGAAACTGTTAAGTAACAAAATAGTTAACGTAGAGCATGTGTATCATGATTGTACTTTAGTGATTGAAGAGGTAGTCTTCAATCTTGACTTAATTCCAATAAGAGATCAGCGATTTGATATGATAATTGGAATGAATTGGTTGTATATATGTGATGAGACGCATGTAGTTTGCAATAAAGGAATAATAAAGATAACTACGCCGGAGGGGCGGGAGCTTTGTATATATGGGAATTGGAGAAGTGGGGATCAATGTCTATTGATGATTGTTAGGCCCCGAAAGCTGATTGCTTAGGGCTGTGAGTCTTGTATGGTATATGCTATTGATGCCAAGACTGAAGAGAAAATTGTGGCCGATGCGCCTGTTGTCCCAAATGTTTCCATATGTGTTTCTGGAAGACTTGTCTGGTGTGGCACCTGAAAGACAAGTGAAATTCTGTGTTGACTTGATCCCTGGAGCTTCTCCCAAAAGTTTGTTATTCATACTGTCTTGTATCTACTGAATGTGTATAGATTAAAGTGATTTGAACAAATTGACTATAATAAATAAATATCCGCTGCAGGGAAATGATGATTATTCAATTAGCTGCATGAGAGCTCATTATTTTTCTAAGATTGATCTACGAATGGGATATGATTAGTTGAGGTCCAAAGAAGGAATGTACTGAAATTGGCTTTCAAGGATAGTTATGAGCGCTACGAGTCTCTGATTACGATATTTTGATTGATTAACACCCCAGCTGTTTTATGAACATTATGAACAGGGATTTGTATAACAATGTTGAAGGAATCGGTAATTGTAATTATCGAAGATATTTTGGTGTAACTGTAAAGTTGAATATAACAAATCGTGAGTTTTGATTACAATGGGTTATATTTTCTAGTATGTGGTTTCTGGAGTTGAGATCTCGGAGGATTCCGCTAAAAGTGTAGCAATTGAGAATTTGGAAGTTGTCTTGCAATATTACAGATTTAAGAAATTTTCTACAATTGGTAAATTGTAGACAGGCTGATTTAAATGGGTATGTATATACCAAATCAAGAAAGTTATTATTTGGAAGACTTGCACAGATTTGCGTGAGTAAGGTTATTATTTTTATGGAGCTCTAAAATCGATTATGTTTGATTGGAAGAGTCGGTTCATTTTGAACTCTTGGTTTACTTTACAAGTGGGATTAGGCACACATATAGCTATGAGTACAGTTTATCGACCCCCGACAGATGGTCAAAATGAATGGACTATTTTCACATTTGAATACATGATGAGATCATATATTTTGGATTTAAGTACCAACTGAAAAGATCAATTACTTTGATGGAATTATTGTATAACATTGGTTATCATGTTAAAAATCAAGAGAACACCGTGTAAAGTTTTGTAAGGAAGGAAATGTAGAACCTCTACATGTTGGAAAGAAATTGAAAGGACTCTGATTGCTGAGTCTGTGATATGAAAAGAAGAGTTATAATGATAAGACACCTAAATTAATCAACTTTGAGGTAAACGATGGAGCATATTTGTTAATATCACCAATGAGGTGTGTTGGCTCATTTAGAATAACAGAAAAGTTAGGAACCTGTTATCTCATTGGGAATTACATAAGGAAATATCGAAATAACACTTGGTGTTTCATGTGGAAAGCTTTATGAAATTTTCACAACTGGTAATGAAGATTAGGTTGATTATATTGAATTAGAAATTCAAGAAAGGGTAGTATATGTTGAAAAGCCGGAATATATTACGGATATGAAAGTAAAGAAGTTAAGAAACAAAGAAATTAAAATGGTACTGATACGATGGAAGCATCACAAAGAAATAGATCACATTTGAGAGACAAAGGTCGATACGTTGAATAAGTATATGATCGAATTCAAATAACTTCGAGGACGAAGTTTGAGCGTGGTGGAGCCCATGCTGTAACATCCTAAATTCTAAATTATTGTAATTTAGATTAATTGGTTGGATATTTTGTAATTAAAAGATAATTAAGTTGGATTACGAAATATGATTATGTATCTGGATGATTAAAGTTGATTGCTATTTTAGGAAATTAAGAAATTTAAGAATTTCAACTTCTAGTTATTTAGTATGATTATTAAAAATGTTAGTGATGATGAATAAAAGATAGAACTCTTTTATTTTATAAAAATCAGTATTTAATGGAACCGGATAAGAAGAGGGGTGTGATGTGCCAAGATTTGAAAGAAGGAAATAAAAAGGGGAAAAATCCTTATTTCATTTCATTTCACCATCTTCCCACTCTCTCACTAAGCTCTATCTCTCTCTCTCTCTCTACAATCGATGAACATCAAAACTTGGAATTGGAAGCTGAAAATCTGAAACAAGGTTGCATTCAAGGAGCTATCAACACTGCAATCGAAGATTTGAGGTAATAATTCTTTAAATTTCGAATTTAGAAGCATTTTGGGTTCGGTTTTGTTCAAATCCGAATCATAGATTTGGAGATTCAAATGTTGTTGCATGTATGATCAAGTTGTGGATTAGTTTAAATCTAGTGTTTATGATGCTACATATTAAATTTTAGCATCTGATTCAAGCTAAAAGTATGAATTTGAGGATTTTGTGTGTGTTTTAGTGTGTGTGTTCGTTGGATGATGAAAAGGGTCAAAAAGGATTGAATTTAGTATGAAAGCATATTAATGTTAGTGTTAAAATGCTTGAAATTAAGTATATTTAAGTTGGTATAAATTATTTCATGTATTGAAAAAGTACAAAAAATGATGGAATTAAAATCTGGAAAATGTTAAAAAGCTGCACAAGTTCGAATGGGGTGGGATCCGAATTCGGATCCGAGATGAACTCGGATCTGGTCCGAATTCGGATGAGGCCCGGATTTCAGGAAAGTTAATATATCAAAATATTTCTAAGTATTGGAACTTGGATGGGGGTCCGAATTCGGTTGGGGACCGAATTCGGATGAGCCCGAACTTGTAATATAATCAAAAATGGCAAAAATATTCTAAGTGTTTGAATTTCGGATGTGGTCCGAATTCGGTTGGGGACCGAATTCGGATATGGTCCGAACTTAGCTTGGGTCCGAAATTAAAAGGGACCGAATTTGGATTTATGTGGGATCCGAATTGGGATCCATGTGGGATCCGAACTGGGGTCCGAATTCGGGTGGGGTCCGAATTCGGACATGGATCCGAAACTGGGATCAAAAATGGTAAAAACTTATAAAATTAAGTTTTATGGAATTAAACAAGATATTAACACAATGTGTTGTTACAAATGACTTACAGGTCCCTTGTGGTGTTGTTTAACCCACAGTGGGGTACTTGGTTGATCCGGTTGAAATTCCGAGGAGAAATAATATTGCTAAAAGATTTATAACGCACCCACTGTGAGTACCTTTGATTTTAACATTGCTGCATCTGCATTATGTTTGCATTGCCTGCTGAGGCATGTTGTTTCATATTCGTTTGGCATTCTACTAACATGCGTATATGTTGATGCACATTCATACTTGTTGCATGTCCGTTCATTTGTTGTGCATCTTTTCGATGGACCTGCGTGGTCGCATCTGTACTCTGATGTTACTGTGCTATATGACCAAGAGTTTGACACCTCTGTGGTCAGGATAGACAGTAGGTCATCCCCGATGTAATGTCTGCCTCAGATGGTTGGTTATTCTTATGCCGAGTGTCAGCTCGAAGGAGCTGCGGCTCAGGTTTGCGTACTTGGAGTACGTGTGGGGTATACGGTATGTGTTACCGCGGTTACCCTGGGTGGCATCTTAATGATTTGTAGAATGTGTAAAATCATATGGTATTCACTAAGCATTCGCTTACCTTTTAGTTGTTGAATTTTTACAGGAAAAGGGAAGTCTACAGCTGGACCATCTAGTTAGGAAATCTATTGAAGTATTGGAAGATTTCTACCGTTTACTTCGGTATTTGGTTTATGAAAATTTTGTTGTAATGAATTTGGGATAATGTATTAATTTGAGTTGGTAGAATTAGACGTGTAACCTTTGTAGCACCGTAGGGTGTTAGACTCTGTTGTAATACTTTTATTATGTATTTTGCTTCCGCACTATTATTAAGCTAGATCATTATATATCTGTTTGTTGGTGAATAAATCCTGGGTGAATGGTAATTGGTGGTTAATGTGGCAAGGGTGTCACAGCGTATGGTATCAGAGCAGTAGTTTGAGATTCAAGTGTCCGTGAGGTCTTGGTCTCAAACATTAAGTGATGATATGTAGTGATTGTAAGTAATGATCTGAACTAAGATAGGATATGATCTAGTGCTTTTTAGGAAAGTGACTTCCATACGGGACAACATGTGTTGTAGTTAACAATGTGATGGGATCACTAAAAGATTTATATGTTTTATATTTCAGAACATGTCTGGAGGAGGAATGACGCCACGAGAAACGAGGGAAATGATGCTATCAACGATGGCAGAACAAAACAGAATGATTCAAGATCAGTTTCGGGCTCGAGATGAGGTCAAAGCTAAAAGAAAAGAAGACAAGAGAAAAGAAAAGAGGGAACATGAAAGGAATCATGTTGTGGATGACATAAACCTTAGGAATAAAGCGAAACATAAAGACAAGGGCAAGGAAAAGATTGATTATGAAACCGAAATTGATGAGAATTACATGAAATATGTAATTAGATCATTCAAGGACTGGCAACCACCAACATTCTCTGGATCTATGAGAATTGAGGAAACAGAAATATGGATTACAATTATGGAACAAATCTTTACGGAGATGAATTGTAAGGATGAGTACAAGGCATTTTTGGCTAAGGATCAATTGATTGGACAAGCCAAGGAATGGTGGAACTGTTGGGAAAAAGAATTGGGATCAGAATTAATTACTTCCTTTAGTTGGGAACAATTCAAGCTGTTGTTTAGTAGGCAATATGGTGAGCCTGATATTGTACCACATGTTGAACATGAAGAAAAAGCTATAGGGAAGATTGCAAATTCTGGAGGAGATGAACTAAATGGACCGTATTTGAGGTCAAGAACAAATAAACGTGATAGATATAAAAGATGTCGACATTGTAACCAATTTGGACATAAGGCTGACAAGTGTCCAAGGAAGGCCGATGCTTGTTATAAATGTGGAAAGGTGGGTCATTTTAGCAGAACTTGCAGATTTCGAACAAAGAATTAGCATGTACTAACATTACATGATGAAACTATGGATGAAGAGTTCAACAAAGGAAATGAGATCTATGAGACTATTGTTATAACTTATGTACCTTAAATTACGGAGTTAGAAGAGTACTTTAAGAATTCTATATGTAAGATTTCATCGAAGTTTTATGATTCTGAAGTTAATATGAACTTGAGTAATATGAAATGTTATTACTAATATAGGTATAATCATGTTTGTGTATGAGAATACTCGAGTATATAAATAGGCATTAGATGAATAGCCAAGATGTATTTTGAAGTTTTGAATTGGAAAAGATGCTATAGATATCATGGAATTTATGAACGAGTTTTAAAGTTGTAATAAAGTTTAAGTTTGACCATAATGGGTTAAAGAATTGGAAATTAATTGTATTAGTCTTATATATGATATGTTGAAGGATTGATAACAACTTGTAATTGTTATCATAAACTATGTAGCATTAGCTTTTATTAAGAGAAACTGTATGTTACACTGTGTTGATATTTCGACTTAAAAAGGGTTGTGGTTAAGAACAACATGATTCGAATTGTTCTTGAGAATTTTGATGTAGTTGGAATCAAAGAGACTGTTTCAATATTGGTACATATGAATATTATATGAGGAAAGCAAATCTAGAGATTATGGAGAAAGCATACAAGGGTATGATAATACATGGAAGATACATGCTAATTTTAAAAGAGAAATTGAAATATACAATGCGAAGTGTAAATTAAGAAATGTATGAGAAGTATAATTAATCGAAATGAGGGTATGATACTTAATGAAATGGTGATTTAATCAACCATAAAAAGTTTAAAGAGACTTCGGACACTAATGAAATTTGCTGATATAGCAAAGAAAAGTCTAATACTATGATCCAAAATCTAAGGAGGATTCGGAGGTGATCATGAGTAGTGTATGATTTTAGTGACGACTGATTATTTGTATCTACTACTTTTGCTCAACAAGTGTAGATGCCTTGGTCTAAAGATTGTCTATTGTGATTAATGTTGAAACTGTTAAGTAACAAAATAGTTAACGTAGATCATGTGTATCATGATTGTACTTTAGTGATTGAAGAGGTAGACTTCAATCTTGACTTAATTCCAATAAGAGATCAGCGATTTGATATGATAATTGGAATGAATTGGTTGTATATATGTGATGAGACGCATGTAGTTTGCAATAAAGGAATAATAAAGATAACTACGCCGGAGGGGAGGGAGCTTTGTATATATGGGAATTGGAGAAGTGGGGATCAATGTCTACTGATGATTGTTAGGTCCCGAAAGCTGATTGCTTAGGGCTGTGAGTCTTGTATGGTATATGCTATTGATGCCAAGACTGAAGAGAAAATTGTGGCCGATGCGCCTGTTGTCCCAAATGTTTCCATATGTGTTTCTGGAAGACTTGTCTGGTGTGGCACCTGAAAGACAAGTGAAATTCTGTGTTGACTTTATCCCTGGAGCTTCTCCCAAAAGTTTGTTATTCATACTGTCTTGTATCTACTGAATGTGTATAGATTAAAGTGATTTGAACAAATTGACTATAATAAATAAATATCCGCTGCCGGGAAATGATGATTATTCAATTAGCTGCATGAGAGCTCATTATTTTTCTAAGATTGATCTACGAATGGGATATGATTAGTTGAGGTCCAAAGAAGGAATGTACTGAAATTGGCTTTCAAGGATAGTTATGAGCGCTACGAGTCTCTGATTACGACATTTTGATTGATTAACACCCCAGCTGTTTTATGAACATTATGAACAGGGATTTGTATAACAATGTTGAAGGAATCGGTAATTGTAATTATCGAAGATATTTTGGTGTAAGTGTAAAATTGAATATAACAAATCGTGAGTTTTGATTACAATGGGTTATATTTTCTAGTATGTGGTTTCTGGAGTTGAGATCTCGGAGGATTCCGCTAAAAGTGTAGCGATTGAGAATTTGGAAGTTGTCTTGCAATATTACAGATTTAAGAAATTTTCTACAATTGGTAAATTGTAGACAGGCTGATTTAAATGGGTATGTATATACCAACTCGAGAAAGTTATTATTTAGAAGACTTGCACAGATTTGCGTGAGTAAGGTTATTATTTTTATGGAGCTCTAAAATCGATTATGTTTGATTGGAAGAGTCGGTTCATTTTCAACTCTTGGTTTACTTTACAAGTGGGATTAGACACACATATAGCTATGAGTACAGTTTATCGACCCCCGACAGATGGTCAAAATGAATGGACTATTTTCACATTGGAATACATGATGAGATCATATATTTTGGATTTAAGTACCAACTGAAAAGATCAATTACTTTGATGGAATTATTGTATAACATTGGTTATCATGTTAAAAATCAAGAGAACACCGTGTAAAGTTTTGTAAGGGAGGAAATGTAGAACCTCTACATGTTGGAAAGAAGTTGAAAGGACTCTGATTGCTGAGTCTGTGATATGAAAAGAAGAGTTATAATGATAAGACACCTAAATTAATCAACTTTGAGGTAAACGATGGAGCATATTTGTTAATATCACCAATGAGGTGTGTTGGCTCATTTAGAATAGCAGAAAAGTTAGGAACCTGTTATCTCATTGGGAATTACATAAGGAAATATCGAAATAACACTTGGTGTTTCATGTGGAAAGCTTTATGAAATTTTCACAACTGGTAATGAAGATTAGGTTGATTATATTGAATTAGAAATTCAAGAAAGGGTAGTATATGTTGAAAAGCCGGAATATATTACGGATATGAAAGTAAAGAAGTTAAGAAACAAAGAAATTAAAATGGTACTGATACGTTGGAAGCATCACAAAGAAATAGATCACATTTGAGAGACAAAGGTCGATACGTTGAATAAGTATATAATCGAATTCAAATAACTTCGAGGACGAAGTTTGAGCGTGGTGGAGCCCATGCTGTAACATCCTAAATTCTAAATTATTGTAATTTAGATTAATTGGTTGGATATTTTGTAATTAAAGATTATTAAGTTGGATTACGAAATATGATTATGTATCTGGATGATTAAAGTTGATTGCTATTTTAGGAAATTAAGAAATTTAAGAATTTCAACTTCTAGTTATTTAGTATGATTATTAAAAATGTTAGTGATGATGAATAAAAGATAGAACTCTTTTATTTTATAAAAATCAGTATTTAATGGAACCGGATAAGAAGAGGGGTGTGATGTGCCAAGATTTGAAAGAAGGAAATAAAAAGGGGAAAAATCCTTATTTCATTTCATTTCACCATCTTCCCACTCTCTCACTAAGCTCTATCTCTCTCTCTCTCTCTCTCTCTACAATCGAAGAACATCAAAACTTGGAATTGGAAGCTGAAAATCTGAAACAAGATTGCTAGGAAGGAATTATAACATCTGCAATCATCGAATTAAGGTAAATATCTCTTTAAAATTCGATTTTTGGGAACAATCAAAAATGGCAAAAATATTCTAAGTGTTTGAATTTCGGATGTGGTCCGAATTCGGTTGGGGACCGAATTCGGATATGGTCCGAAGTTAGCATGTGGTTCGAATCTAATAAATGGTTCGAATTTACAAAGGGTCCGAATTGGGACTTATATATATACGTGAACCAAATTGAGAAATATGTGGGATCCGAACTGGGGTCCGAATTCGGGTGGGGTCCGAATTCGGACATAGATCCGAAACTGGGACCAAATTTTGCAAGAATTATAAAATTAAGTTTTATGAGATTAAACAAGTTATTGACACGATGTGCTGTTACAACTGAATTAACAGGTCCCTTGTGGTGTTGTTTAACCCACAGTGGGGTACTTTGTGGATCCGGTTGAAATTCCGAGGAGAAATAATATTGCTAGAAGATTAATAACGCACCCACTGTGAGTACCTTTGATTTTAACATTGCTGCATCTGCATTATGTTTGCATTGCCTGCTGAGGCATGTTGTTTCATATTCGTTTGGCATTCTACTAACATGCGTATATGTTGATGCACATTCATACTTGTTGCATGTCCGTTCATTTGTTGTGCATCCTTTCGATGGACCTGCGTGGTCGCATCTGTACTCTGATGTTACTGTGCTATATGACCAAGAGTTTGACACCTCTGTGGTCAGGATAGACAGTAAGTCATCCCGATGTAATGTCTGCCTCAGATGGTTGGTTATTCTTATGCCGAGTGTCAGCTCGAAGGAGCTGCGGCTCGGGTTTGCGTACTTGGAGTACGTGTGGGGTATACGGTATGTGTTACCGCGGTTACCCTGGGTGGCATCATAATGATTTGTAGAATGTGTAAAATCATATGGTATTCACTAAGCTTTAGCTTACCTTTTAGTTGTTGAATTTTTACAGGAAAAGGGAAGTCTACAGCTGGACCATCTAGCTAGGAAATCTATTGAAGTATTTGAAGATTTCTACTGTTTACTTTGGTATTTGGTTTATGAAAATTCTGTTGTAATGAATTTGGGATAATGTAATAATTTGAGTTGGTAGACTTAGACGTGTAACCTATGTAGCACCGTAGGGTGTTTGACAAATTTGTATTATTTTATTATGTATTTTGCTTCCGCACTTTAATTAAGATATCAGATCATTATATATCTGTTTGTTGGTGAATAATCCTGGGTGAATGGTAATTGGTGGTTAATGTGGCAAGGGTGTCACAACTGTGCACCCGAAGGTACCAACCTTAAAAAACTTTTTAAAATTTTTTTTCTCATAACCATGTTTAATTTAATATTATACTCATGATATATGAATTTCACATACATTCACACTTTCTATGTCCTTAAAAATTATGTGAATGCTCAATGCATATTTATGTAAATGATCACCCATGTGAATGGTCATTTCACACCATGTAAATGGTGTGAATGACAATTCACGTGATTTTTTTTACCATTCACAAGATTTATGATGTTGCTCGTTTTGAAAAAAAGTCTGATAATGTTGTCTTATACATGTTTATTAAAAAAATGCATGTGAATGACCATTCACATTACGATACGCTGGAATCTCATAGGTACGCTGATATAGTTGGGATCACATAAGAACCCTTCAATTCTGTGAGAACATGAGAACCCTCCAAAATGCACAAATTTATACATCAAATGCACAAATTTAAAAATTAAATTTTGAAACTTAAAACTGTTATTGGTTTTCAATATTAATAAATATTATAATCTAACATTACAATTACCATTAAAAATTAAATTCATCAAATTTTACACTAAATGCACAAATTTTGTCAAATGAATGAATTCGTATATAAAGTGGACAAATTTATCATGATATGCGTAAAGTTTTATATCAAATGCATAAATTTATCAAATGTATAAATTTTAACATTAAATGCATAAATTTATAAATTAAATGCACAAATTTTAGAGTGGTTCTCACGGTAACAAGGGTTCTTACCGGGAGAACTTTTTTTAATTTTTTTCACAAACTTGTTTTAATTAACATTATGAAGATAATATGTAAATTTCACATATATTCACATCTCTAGCTCCTAGAAAAATGATGTGAACATACACTTATATAAATTTGCATATATGTGAATGTGCATTTATGTGATGCGTGATTTCATGCATTTATAATGTGTAAATTTGTGTGAAATTTTTATATCATATGTGTAATGTTAATTAAAACATGTTTATGAAAAAAAATTTCAAAAAAAGAATTTTAAGAGTGGTATCTTCTATTGCGCTGTGTAATAGGTGGTACTCACTTGAACCTAAATTATATATATATATATATATATATATATATATATATATATATATATATATATATATATATATATATATATATATATATATATATATATATATATATATATATATATATATATATATATATATATATATATATATATAGTACCTCTAGGAACTTCTGTGCACCTAAAAATTTATTAAGGGTGCACCAAGGGCATTTAGGGAATACTTTTATTGACTTTTTTAAAATGTTTAAAAGAATATTAAGAGATTTAAATTAGGTAACTAGATAATTCCATTTATATATATATATATATATATATATATATATATATATATATATATATATATATATATATATATATATATATGTATATATATATCTGTGTCAATCTTGTCTCATCTCTCCCTCTTCTCGGCCGCATGGTAACAACCACCACCGCCACCGCCACCGCCGGACCATGAGATAGTGCCACCACCAAAACACCTCCAATGGGTGCTCCATGTCCACCAACATCGCTATGCAATCATTGATGAACGAAGATGCTTTGAACGTTTTAACAATGATCATAAACGATGAATCAACATGGCCAGTCACCACCATGTTGTCACCACCGACATTTCCTCCTTCTTTTCCTCTTTCAGATGCTGCCATGGCCAACCACCATCATCCATGACCGAAAACGATGATAAACCGATAACAAACACGAAGATGAACATGATGATGTATTGTTTTGAATCCGAATGAAGATTCATGTTTACAATTAAAGATGATGATAATTAACAACAATGCATAACAATGCATAGATGAACGATGCATAACAACGACAACTCAATGCATAGATAGATGATGAACGACGAACATGATGATGATGAACTATAATGATGAATGATGAACACAACGATGAATTATGAATTTGTATGGATTTTGTATAAGTAAAGTCGAGATGCATCACGAATTGAACGACGAACATGAAATGCATCACAAATTGAAAGATGAATATGAAATGTATCAACATCTCCATCATCTTTTTTAAATTGTGTAGATTTTGTTAAATTTGAAAGTGTATCAATTGAATTTATTTAACATTTAACATTTAAGTACTTGTTAGAATATTAAATTAAAATTAATTTGAATAGAAATATATTTTTTTACAAAACCACCCAAAATATTCTCTCGCATTTGATCTTGAATGCACAGGATGCATAAAGTTTTCCAACTATTTACCATTTTCCCATTTAATTAAAACCATACAAAATTTTGATTTAATGGATGCCATATGTTCTTTTGTACCTCGATGCACAAAAGTTCTTAATTGAACCTTCTTGTATATATATAAATGATTAATTAATTAATTCGCCTGTATATGTATATTATATATCCATACAATTTTCATATCTTCTCCACCAATCTAAAAGTGCCACATGACACACATTGATTAATTATTTCTTTTATTTTTATTATTTAATTTTCTTTTTTATTATATAATTTTAAATTTTCACAACATACCATTATCTTAGTGTTATCTTTTATTTAACCCCTTTATTTTAATAAATTTTTGTTTAGTCGTATTTTAACATTTATTATTACAATATTTTTTTACCCGCTTAAAATTATGATTTTAATTATATGTATGTTTGAAATTATCTTTTGAAACTATTATGTTATCTTTAATGAATGAAAAACATTTTATTATTCAAATGTACAATTCAATATTCTAATGAATTTGCTTTATAAGTAATATCTAACTAATATATATGTATTTGTCTGTGCATATATCTCTGCCAAATCAAAAGATTTACAAATTATATGCAAATCTAAAACTATATCTTCCGCAGCGAAGCGCGGGTGTCACCAGGTTTGACACATGGCCAACCATGATTGGTTGGTGTTTTTTAAACTTTTTATATTACACCATCATCTTTGTGTTATATTTTATTTAACGCCTTTATTTTAATAAATATTAGTTTAATCCTCTTTTGAAATTTATTATTAAAAAAAATTCACACATTTAAAATTATGATTATAATATACATATGTTTGGAGTTATTTTTTGAATCTATTATGTTATATTTAATTGTATGAAAAAAACTTTATTATTCAAATGCACGATACAAGATTTTAATGAAATTTCTTTATAATTAAAATATAATTAATATTTATGTGTCTGCCTATGCATATATCTCTGCTAAATCAAAAGACTTGTAAATTATATGAAAATCTAAAACTCTATCTTCCCGCAGCGAAGCGCGGGTGACACCACCTCGTTTAGGAACAGTTGGATAATCAGTCACATGCATGCATGCATCACCTCACCTTGCCCACCAACATTAAACAATTAATTAATAATGTTCACAAGAAAACTGCTTCAAGCCTCGCTCGCCCAGCTGGCCTATATCTATCTCTCCAACTCGATCAATTAATAAATAAGAAACCCACCACCAAATTCATTAATCTTACGTACTTACTTACTCGACCAAAAATGGCTCACGAATATGATCGAGAAACTAAAAGATTCCACTACCCACTCGACCCAAACAACTACCAAATCCTCGACGAGATTGGCAAAGGATGCAGCGCCATCGTCTATAAGGCGTTATGCACCACCACCTTCGCCATCGTTGCAATCAAATCCATTGACCTCGACCGATCAACTACCAATGATTTTGACAATATTCGTCGTGAAGCCAAAACAATGTCACTACTATCTCACCCCAATGTTCTCAAAGCTCACTGCTCCTTCACGGTCGGCCGCCGTCTATGGGTGGTGATGCCCTTCATGTCAGCCGGGTCTCTCCAATCCATCATCGCTTCTAATTTCCCTAATGGAATTTCCGAGAATTGTATTTCTGTAATTCTCAAAGAAACACTATTGGGTCTCTCTTATCTTCACGATCAAGGCCATCTTCATAGAGACATTAAAGCTGGAAACATACTAATGGACTCAAATGGATCAATCAAACTAGCAGATTTCGGTGTTTCTGCATCTGTTTACGAATCAAGCTCTCGTTATCTTATGCTTAACGAAATCACTGGAACACCTTACTGGATGGCACCTGAAGTTCTACATTCTTATAATGGTTATAGCTACAAGGCTGATATATGGTCGTTTGGCATTACTGCACTTGAATTAGCACACGGGAGGCCTCCATTATCACACCTTCCATTCTCTGAATCTTTGGTAATGAAGATCACAAAGGGTTTACGATTTTCGGAATTCCAGAAAGAGGAAGAAAAAGGGCACAAAAACCCCAAGTTTTCAAAGTATTTCAAGGACATGGTGGGACTATGCCTAGATCAAGATCCTTCGAAACGGCCTTCTGCAGAGAAGCTCTTGAAGCATCATATGTTCAAGAACTGTAAAGGATGTGACTTTTTGGTCAAAAGTTTGCTTCAGGGATTGCCTTCCGTGGAATTAAGGTTTAAAGAAATTACTAAGCTTCAAAGAGGAGGATCAGTGAAAGAACATATGGATGATGATGATAATGAAGAAGAGTGTTTGATTGGGAGTGATTTGAAGAAACAAAGGAGAATAAGTGGATGGAACTTCAATATAGATGCTTGTGAGGTGGATCCTGTGTTTCCTACAGGGGACACAAGTACCGACAAATTCAAGATTTTCAATCAAGGTACGACTAATTAAAGCATACGTACAATTTTGAGATTGTAGTATAATTATTAGTGATAAGAAAATGAAAAAAGATTTTTTTTTTAAATTTTTTCACACGTAGGTCTGTCCATAGACCGAGGTCCTCAAGATGATTTTGGAAAACCAATTACTTTTGGGCATGAAAATGGAATCGGAGGGGAGC